>PVKC010017320.1:0-20281 GCA_004027635.1 Crocidura indochinensis | reverse complement strand
GCCTGTGACAGAGTTCCCAGGGAGGGGATGGAATGATGGGGGGCAGAGCCTGTGACAGACAGAGTGGCCACTCAGAGCTGCCTGTGACTAGTCTCCAGTCCGTGAACTGCTTTGGCTATTCATGTCTTCCCCAACTCACCTGGCTTGCTCCTGCCCCGGAGCTGGTCCTGTCTTTGGGTTAGGGCAGCGTTGCGCATGTTGCAGCTGCAAGCACAGATGGTGACACCGCCCTAGACCTGTCTAGGATTTGGTGGTCTCAGGACCTGTCTGGGCTTAGATACTCCACTGGCAGGACAAGGTTTGGGCATCAGCTCAGCTGGCAGACGCTCTTCTCACATAGATTCCATCATGCAAAGGAGACACAGTGGGGCCAGGCCTTCAGGGCCCTCAGACATCTCCTGCCCGCTGCCTTGCTCATCCAGACCCAGCTCAGAGACCCAGCAGTGATCCTTTTGACTGACTCTGGGAGGCACCTTCCATTGCTCTTGAAGTAGAGGCTGGCATGGTCTCCCTGGTTGTGGGTCTATGCCTACCTGTGTTGGGTGCAGTGCTTGGCACCTTGACTGTGGGCCACCACCTGGCTCCTAACTTGGTCCCTGAAACCTCCCTGTACCCTTGGTGGCAAGATGTTGATGTGGGTAGGGACCGGCCTCCCAAAGGGATCCGGAGCTGGGGGGTGGAACTGGGCTGAGGCTCAGCCATTCCTTTGTGTCTTCACAGAGGTCCCTAGCCTTTCTCTCCATTCCTTTGCTTACCTCAGGCCTACTAGCTTGTGAGCATTTGGATTGGGAGTTCTAAAGCTTCCTGCTAAGTCCCTTGCAGCCCAGCCTCCCGTCCCTACCCTGCCCCCCACACCTGCCACCTCCCTCCCCTATGACCCCTACTTCAGGTATGTCTCCTCCATCATCACTGAGTTTCTGGAGACTGAGAGGTGCAGTCCATCCCTGCTGCCTCCTCCAAATGTCCTTCCGTCTTCCGGGTGGGACCTGCGCTTACCCACCTTTCACCCTGCCCGGGGCTGCCAGGATGCAGACAGGGGTGTTCCCAGGCCTCCTCAGAGACGTGGGCCCCGCCCTCCCGCAGGCGACCTCAACAGCGGGCTCCTGGACTTCCTCCTGTTCGGCAGCCTCATTGCAGCTGTGGACCCTGTGGCTGTGCTGGCTGTGTTCGAGGAGGTGCACGTGAACGAGGTCCTATTCATCATCGTTTTCGGGGAGTCACTGCTGAATGACGCAGTCACGGTGGTGAGCAGGGTCTGCGCCCTCCATGGCCCCCTAGGCTGCTGTGTTGTACAGACTCACTCGAACCCAGAGTTCTCCTTTCTTTGTGGTCACTGGCCGAACTCCAGTGGGGAGCATGGGGCCATGCTTCCCTTACCCTGAGCAGCATGTGGGCCTGGTGGAGGGAAGAGGCCAGTAGCTTTGTAAAGCCCTGGAGTGACAACTATGCCCTCTGTGCCTGGAGGTGGTTGCGGGCATCATCTTATCCCTGGCTGACTTGCCTCCCACACCAACATGCCCCGTGCATGGGAATTGAGGAACAGAACAGGGGAAGCCTGGCAGGAGTAGGAAGAGGATGAGTGTGTCCAAGTACCCGATCAGGGATCCAGTAGGGACCCTGCCCAACACCCTCTTCCCCAACAAGTCCAGATCCATCCACCGTCCTGACCCCAGAGTAAGTGGGTGGCCAGAATGTATCCTGTAGGCGGAGTGACCCCAACTCTGAAATCCTTTGGATGTGGTGAATTGTGCTCAGGAGAAACCTGTCTCAGGCTTCCTGTGGCCCACCTGGGCAGCACCTCCATCCTGTAGCATGTGGACACCTGCCAGTGTGGACACCAGGTCCCTACCATAGTCCGACTGTCTACACTTTTCTCAGAAAGGCTGGGAGTGGCTTCTCACATCTTGTCTTCAAATCCACTTCCTCGGACCTGCTCTCTCAGATCTCCCCTCACACTGGCACCTCTCACACCTGTCCTTTTCACATCTTCCCTTTCACACCTGCCCCCTCAGATCTGCTCTCCTCACACCTGCTCCCCTCAGAGCTACTCCTCCTCCCTCCTTACATCTGCCTCCTCACATCTGCCTCTTCACACCTGTCCCTCTTGCACCTATGGCCTCAGGCCTGCACCCTCAGATCTGCTCCCCTCACACCTGCCCCTTCAGATCTACCTCCTCAGACCTCCCCCTTCACGTCTGCTCCCCTCAGCACTGACCCTTTTCAGATCCTGCCTACCCCACCTGCCCTCTCTCCCACATCTACCCCCTTAAGACTCTCACCCTTAAGACTGCACCAAGGGTATCCCAAACACTGGGGTACTAGGCAGAAACTCAGGGGTTTCTTCTGAGGACCCTGCACACCTCCAGTGCCCAGTGCAGCAGCTCAGCTCCACAAGGCTCAGAGCAGGCTGCTGACACTCTTGGTCCCATCACACCTGTATCCCTGACACCACTCAGTCCTTGTCACACAAGTTCCTGTCACCCCCATGCCCCATTATACCTGGGTCCTGTCACACTAAGGTTCTTGTCACACCAAGTCTGTCATACCGGATTGCCATGACAGGCTTCACTGGAAGATAGAAATAAAAATAGGCTCCCAGAGGTTCATCGTGTGGCTGCCTCTGCTTTGCCAACAGGAGGAGAGAGGTTCTAGCTCCTTCCAGAATGTTCTGTCTCATCTCCCTGTCTACCCTTCTTGTTGCTCATGATGGGCCTGTGGTTACTCTTAACAAGGGTTTTAGTTAGTGGTTGCCACCATGGGGTTGAGGCTGGCTGGGGTTCAGTGGCTTCTCTCTCTTCAGGTCCTGTACAATGTTTTTGAATCTTTTGTGGCCCTGGGAGGTGACAACGTGACGGGTGTGGACTGTGTGAAAGGCATAGGTATGTGGCCTCAGGTCTAGGATTGGGGGTGTCTATCCCAGAACTTGGGCCAGGCCCTCATGGTGGTGCGTGGCCTGCCTCCCGCCAGCATTCCCTAGGCTGCAGGTTCCTGCATGTTGGGTGGGAATGTGGCTCTGGTCTCTGCATGCTAGATGGGAACATGGCTCGGACCCTTGCATGCTGGGTAGGGACACAGCTCCAGTTCCTGCATGCTGTGTGGGGACATGGCTTGGTTCCCTGCATGCTGGATAGGGATGTGACTTGGATCCTTGCATGCTGGGTAGGGACATGGCTCTGGTTCCTGCATGCTGGGTAGGGACACAGCTCAAGTCCCTGTGTGCTGGTTGGGGATGCAGCTCAGGTCCCTTCATACTGGGTGGGGATGCAACTCGAGTCCCTGCATGCCGGTGGGGACGCAGCTACGGCTCTTGCGTGCTGCGTGGGGACATGTCTTGGGTCCCTGCATGCTGGTTAGGGACGCAACTTGTGTCCTTACATGCTGGGTGGGGATGCGGCTTGGGTCCCTTTGTGCTGCTAACCCTGACCCTGAAGAATTGGCCTCTTGTTCCCGGGCCGAAGCGCCTCTGTGGGGGTCACTGGGCAGTAGCCCAGGAATGGTTTGGGAGCCGATTCGCCCCCATACTGCCACCAAGGCCACAAAGGGCTCTTGAGGTCTGAGAGTCTCCTCCCCACCGCAGTGTCCTTCTTTGTGGTGAGCCTGGGGGGCACCCTTGTGGGGGTCGCCTTCGCCTTTCTGCTCTCGCTGGTAACGCGCTTCACCAAGCATGTCCGCATCATCGAGCCAGGCTTCGTCTTCGTCATCTCCTACCTGTCGTACCTCACGTCCGAGATGCTGTCACTGTCAGCCATCCTGGCGTGAGTCTGCAGGAAGTTAGGGTGTGGGGCCCATTCTGCTCTTCCCCCCAATGAGAACAGGCCGAGCCCAGCCTCTCCCACCAGCCCAGGCAGGATCCCAAGTGCAGCAGGGACTGTGCGTCTCAGTCCTCACCCTGGGGATGAGCCCTATATGGAGGAGGGGAGACAGGGCAGGGTGCAGGGTGACAGGCCCTGAGGTGGGGGTGAGGTCTGTGCCACCCAGCACCCACCTGTGCCTCACACCGCCCCCTCTCCAGCATCACCTTCTGTGGCATCTGCTGTCAGAAGTATGTGAAAGCCAACATCTCGGAGCAGTCGGCTACCACTGTGCGCTTCACCATGAAGATGCTCGCTAGCGGTGCCGAGACCATCATCTTCATGTTCCTGGGCATCTCTGCTGTGGACCCCCTCATCTGGAAGTGGAACACGGCCTTCGTATTGCTCACACTGGTCTTCATCTCTGTGTACCGGGCCATTGGTAAGTCTGGGCTTGCTTGGGGGACCTGTTCCAGCTGGGTGTAGTGGCTGGGACAGTTGGCTCTAAGGACATGAAACCTAGGTGAGGAGGTATGTCACCCCTCCCTGGTCCTGGTGTAGTGCTCGGGGCCACATTCCAGTCTAGGTGTGGGCTCCAAGGAGCTGGTGCCTAGGGGTTACTCTTGACAGACCATGGGTTGTCACACCACCGTATCGTGGTGTGACACAAGACAGGGGATGATAGGTGACATAGTATTACATGGATGGCATGAATTATATTGGGAGACAGGTGAAAAACAACATGGGGTGACATGAGGTGCTGTCCTATGGGTGGTGGGGTGAGATAGGTGACATGGTGTGGTATGGATGTTGGGTGACACAGATGACCTGGGCTGGTTCCTGCCCAAGGGAGAGGGGGTCCCTGAAGGACTGGTGAAGCTGATCCTCCTTTGGGCACTGTCCCCAGGAGTGGTCCTGCAGACCTGGGTCCTGAACCGATACCGGATGGTGCAGCTGGAGCTCATTGACCAGGTGGTCATGTCCTATGGGGGCCTGCGGGGGGCCGTGGCCTTTGCCCTGGTGGTCCTGCTGGATGAGCACAAGGTCAAGGAGAAGAACCTTTTCGTGAGCACCACCATCGTGGTCATCTACTTCACAGTCATCTTCCAGGTGTCGCCCACCGCCGCCTGGTTTGGCCCCTTTGGGACTGCACCACTTTCAGGGTTTCTATGTAGGAGGCCACGGGCTCAGCTCAGGAGAGACACAGCTGGGTGACATGGGGGTTGCAGGTGACACAGGGTCTGGGTGGGCTGGTTGAATACAGACCTGTACTCTGGGAGCACAGCGGGCCTGGTGGGATGTGGTCTGGGGCCAGCCCCCATGGCCATTCTGTTGGGATCAACGCCCCTGTTTTCCAGGGCCTGACCATCAAGCCCCTGGTGCAGTGGCTGAAGGTTAAGAGGAGTGAACACCGGGAGCCCAAGCTCAACGAGAAGCTACATGGCAGGGTAGGGTAGGGGCCTGGGAGGGATGAGAAGGGGGCAGAGGTGGGGGAAGTGGGGAAGGGAAGAAGAGGAGGAAGGGGCGGAGGGGCAGGGAGACCCCACTCTGACTCCCGTCTATTTGCTACAAAGGCCTTTGACCATATCCTGTCGGCCATCGAGGACATTTCAGGGCAGATTGGACACAACTACCTCCGGGATAAGTGAGTGGCTGGGATGGGGCAACTAGGCTGAGGTTACCCCTCTGTCCCCCTCAGACAATGACTGGGGATCTGAGGGCACGTGGACCACTGGGGCCTGAACTCACCATAACCCAGTGTCACATAGCCCTGGTGGAGGGATTCACATATATACATAGGCACACACATGTGTACATATAAAGCACACAGTTGTGTATAGTGCTTCATGTGCAGTGTACATGTATGTAAGTGTCTTCACTTGTGTGCACATGTACATGCACACATGTGTTTCCTGAGAAGGCCCTTTTCCCACCTGCCAGTTTCTGTGCCCTCTGCAGGCATTGGACAAACTCAGCTTTCTGCCATCCTATGCACTGACAGCTCTGGGCAGCTGCACTGGAGCAGGAGAAAGGTGGGCGGGACATGTAGGTGGTCAGTGATGCCACCTAGGGTCTGTCTGGCCTCATGCTCAGACTTCTTGTTTTGTCGCCAGGTGGTCCAATTTTGACAGAAAATTTCTCAGCAAGCTCCTTATGAGGAGATCAGCCCAGAAGTCCCGAGACCGGATTTTGAATGTTTTCCATGAGCTGAATCTGAAGGACGCCATCAGTTATGTGGCTGAGGTACTGGAACACTCCACACTTCTCTGACACACCCGCAGGATATGGAGTCCGTGTGGTGGAGGCATGGTATTGGGGGCAATACTTGCACCTTGAGACCACCAGAGGCAGTGAAGGAAGCTCTTGTGTTTGCAATGGCATCTCTACTCTCAGCTCAAAGAAGGCCCCAATCTACATCAGCAAAGGAATCCTGGGACCCTGTTTACCCCACAGAGTCTGACCCACAGGACCCCCATTCTGGCCTCATGAGGAGCCCTACAGAGTAGCTGACCTCAGTCTCAGTCCCTGTCCCTGGAAAGCTACTTCCTCTCCAACCATGACCCTCTGTGCCCACTGCTCTATCAGAACACACCTAGGCTGCGTAGCAGGGGGCTGCAGGGATGGGGCCACCCCCATTTCCCTTCGAGTCCCCACTGACTCCCAGGGTCCCCTGCAGGGTGAACGCCGTGGCTCCCTGGCCTTCATCCGCTCACCCAGCACTGACAACATGGTGAATGTGGACTTCAGCTCCCGGCGCCCCTCCGCGGTGGAGGCCTCCGTCTCCTACCTCCTGTATGCCAGCCTCGGGTCTGCCCCGACCACAGCCAGCCAACAGGGCCCCTCTGGATACAATGGCCCATGGGCACCTTGGGGTGGGCACAGGAACAGGGGTGCCGGGTCTCCGCTGCTGGGGTGGGGGATTCCCAACGCAGCAGCTCTGATATCTACAGGCCCGTCCTGTTCAAGCCACACCTGTGTGCACACATGTGCATGCATATACTGGGGTTACAGCTGGGCTCTGGAGGAGGGATCGGAGGGGCAACACTGACTGGTCAGGAACCCTAGGCCTGGTGTGGTCAGGGTGACTAGACTCAGTTGGCGAGGACAGCAGGAGAAGTGCTCACAGGACACCCTGATGGCAGGAGGGAGAACGTCAGTGCTGTGTGCCTGGACATGCAGTCCCTGGAGCAGAGGAGGAAGAGCATCCGCGACACGGAGGATGTTGTCACACACCACACGCTGCAGCAGTACCTGTACAAGCCACGGCAAGAGGTGAGTCTCCCCCTGCACCAGGGTGCCGTCCCCACACATTAGCGCCCCGACGGACAGGCCCTGTCCCCGTACATCAGGGCTTCCCTTACATCTGAAACAGCCCTGCACACCTGGGCCACATCTCATACACCAGGGCCATATGCTTATGTGCATGCCTCCCATGCCAAGGCCACCTCCACTCGTCAGTGCTCCTTCAGTAACAGTAAAGCAGGAATCCTTGCAAGCTGGGATGCCCTGGGATGCCAGGTTCCAGGGTCCTCATGGACACCATGTGTCCCCGTGTCCCCAGTACAAACACCTGTACAGCCGGCATGAGCTGACCCCGGATGAGGATGAGAAGCAGGACAAGGAGATCTTCCACAGGACCATGCGCAAACGCCTCGAATCCTTCAAGTCGGCCAAGCTGGGGCTGAACCAGAACAAGAAGGCGGCCAAGCTGTATAAGAGGGAGCGGGCCCAGAAGCGGGTGAGCCCCAGCCTGTCCATGTCCCCCAGGGTAGACTTCCTGCATGTGGCGTGCTCCCCTAACTGAAATGTTTCTGCCACAGAGAAACAGCAGCATCCCCAATGGGAAACTGCCTCTGGAGGTGCCTACACCCAGCTTCACCATCAAGGAGAAAGGTACCATGATACCCTTGGTCCAGTTGTTGCCCCTGCTCTCAGCAGTGCTCTGGGGTGTACTGTGCTGTGCTATGTCCTGTGTTATGTCCTGAGCCCCTGAAATGGGGCCTCTGCTCATCCCGTCTCCAGTGGTCCCAGAGGCTAGGGATAGACCAGGGGTCCAGGGGCCTCTGTCCTGTCTCAGCTCAGCACTGCTGTTACTAAGCTACCCAGATGCTATAGCATTGGGTGGTAGATTTGTACGCTAGTTGAGGGGATGATTTGGGGTAGAGATCAGAAATGGATATTGGGGTCAAGGTCAGAGATGGTGATGGGCCAGAGGTGGGGTGGGGCATGGCTAGGGCCATGTAAGGGGTGCAGGTTCAGGATGGTGTGCAGGGTGTTGGGCTTGTGGGCAGCCTGGCTCTCTCTGCCACTGCCTGCTGCAGATCTGGAGCTGTCTGAGCCTGAGGAGGTGCCCGACTATGACACAGAGACTCTGAGCGGGGGAATCGAATTCCTGGCTAGTGTTACACAGGACGCGACTGCAGATTCACCCTCAGGTACAAAAGGGGCTGAGCAAGGATGCAGGTTGGATGGGGTATAGAGGGTGCTAAGGTGATTCCCTCTGTGCACATAGGCTGAAACTATGGCCACCCTCAGAGCTCCTACCCAGCCCCTCAGTGGGCTTTGGGTCTCAGGGTGGAGGAAAGGCAGGTGGAGGCCAGAAATCCACTGCAAGTCTAACCACTACCAGGTGAGCTTCCTGGCCCTGGGGAGGCTGACACCACTACCTCTGTCGTAGGGATCGACAACCCGGTATTTGCCTCGGATGAGGACCTGGGCGTCCTTTCAAGGGTGCCTCCGTGGCTGTCTCCTGGGGAGACGGTGATGCCCTCCCAGAGGGCTCGCGCACAGGTGCCCTATTCGCCCGACCACTTCCACCGCCTGGCTCCCATCCGCCTGAGCACCAAGTCCACAGACTCATTCCTGCTGCCAGAACACCGAGATGACCCTCCGCCAGCCCGTCCCCTGGAGACAACACACATGTAACCACCTGCTGCTCATCTCCCTCGCTCTCTTCTCTCCAGATGCTTCACCTCCTTTTATCTCCTCTCCAGATGGCTCACCTCCCTCTGCTCTTTCTCCAGGACGCCCTCACTTCCCTCCAGATTTTCCTCTCCAGATGATGCACCTCCCTCTCTCTCCTTTGCAGGAAGCTTTAACTCCTTTAACTCCTTTCTCCTCTCTCCAGGATGCCCTCACCTCCCTCCACTTGCTCCTTCATGAAGTCCCTCCAGGAGACTTGTTCCCCTTTGTTTGTGTCCCTCTGTGCCTTATGCCCTCTGTGCCCATGCACCCTGTATTCACACTCCTCTGCCCACACCCCCTCTGTGCCTGTAACCCCTGCTTTCTCTATAGCTACTACTCCTTCCTCTGAAGAATGGACACTGAAACTTTCCCCCACATTTTTGCAGAGATGTGGGACCTGGAGTCAAGGGGTGGGTGCAGTGTCCAAAGGGGAGCCCCCTTTGAGCCTGTTAGGATCCCTAGGTGAGCCCCCTGGGTCCCCAAGGGCTGTGAGCGGAAGTACAACCAGGCCACATTCCTCTCCCTAAGCACAGTCAGGCCATACATACCCTGTAGCTCTGCTAGTTCAGGGTCGGGAGGTCACAGATGCCTGAGGACAGGTGTAGGGTGTCCACTGTCCCTGCTCCTGCACCCTTTTGTGCCTAGCAGGAAGCTGCCCGATCCTGAGGCCACTGGGCCTGCCTGTTCAGGGGTGAATTGGGCCCTGCCCTGATGGTGTCCTGTGGATACTGGTCACAGCAGAGCCGCTGTGTTAGGCTGGCCGTGAAGGTGGCTCCTGGCCATAGGGACCCAGGGCTGGTTGAGAATATGACTCCTGGCTGTAGGGACCCAGGACTGTCCAAGAAGGCCACTCCTGGCTGCAAGGACCTGGGCCTAGTTGAAAAGGAGGCTCCTGCCGTAGGGACTCAGGACTGGCCAAGAAGGTGGCTCCTGGCCATAAGGATCCAGGGCTGGCCGAGAAGGCCGCTCCTGGCTGCAGGGACCCAGGCCTGGTTAGAAAGGAGGCTCCTGGCTTTAGGGATCCAGGGCTGGCTGAGAAGGCGGCACTTGGCTGCAGAGACCCAAGGCTGATTGAGAAAGTGACTCCTGGGGGCCGATGAGATAGCAATGGAGGGAGGGTGTTTGCCTTTCTTGCAGAAGGATGGTGGTTCGAGTTCTGGCATCCCACATGGTCCTCTGAACGTGCCAGGAGCGATTTCTGAGTGTAGAGCCACGAGTAACCCAAAAACAAAAACAAAAACAAACAAACAAAAAGACAGAGAGAGAGAATGAGACTCCTGGCTGTAGGGACTTAAGATTGGCCAAGAAGGTGGCTCCTGGCCATAGGGACCCATTGCTGGCCGAGTCGCTGACGGTCCGCAGCGCCCCAGCCAGGACCGTGGCAGTGCCAGCTTAGGACCGCCGGCGGCCTTGGACTGGGAGAGCGGAGTGATGCTCAGATCGGCTCCCGCCTAGCAGAACCAGGCCTGGCCCCTGCCTGGGCTCGAGCATGTTCGGTGTCGGGACTCGGGAGCCCGGGGAACTCGGCGCTCACGTCCGTCCGCGTCTCCCTCAGGTGACCCGGGCCCCGCCGCGCCGCTGACCGGACGCTCGTCCCCGAGCCAGGGGCCTCAGCCCGCCGCCGCCGAGCCGCAGCCGCGAGCCCCGCCCGCCGCGCCGCCGGCCCCGCCCACAGCACCTCCAGCCCCGCCCGCCGCGCCGCCGGCCCCGCCCTCCCCGGAGCGCGCGCCGCCCGACCGGGAGCCGGGGACGGTCTCGGAGCGCCGCGGGCTGCCTGGTGCGCATGCGCGGTCGGCGGCGGCGCGCCGCGTGCACAGCCGCCGTTCGTTCCAGCGGCCCCGCGCGCGCCGCCGCCCCGCCCTGCTGAAGCTCGCGTCGCTGCAGCCGACGTGCTACCACCCCCCGCACTCGCTGGAGCAGGAGGAGACGCCGCTGTGATGCCGCCGCCCTGCACCCCAGCCCCCCGGGGCCTTCGCAGGAGGGTCTCCCCGGCGAGGCACGCCCTGCGGGGCTGTCTTCCCCACTGCGCTCGGTTCGCCCGCGGACGAAGTCCAGGATCTGCAGCGGGAAGAACCGGACGTGGCTGCAACAGCCCCGGGACCGACTCTTCGGGGCCCCGCGCCAAGTCTCGGGCAGGAGGGACGCGGCCGGGCCGCCTCCCCAAGGTCCCCAGCCGCTCGGAGCGGCTCGAGCGCTATGACCCTGGAGTCCGAAACGGGCTTCTCCCCCCCCGCCCCCCAGTACAAACCCTTGGGGCCGCCCCTGGCCTCTGCCGTCCATCCGTCCTTCCTTCCGCAAGTGGAGGGCGTGGATGGATGGATGCAGGCCTCCGATACCCAGGCGCCCTTTCTGTCCCCCTTAGCGCCCCGTGAAATACCATCGGTCCCGTAGACTGAGAGTCACTCACGGCCAGACAGAGTCCCGGACACTGGGCTGCCCACCCGGAGAGAGGTAGAGCCTGCCAGGCCCCGGCCAGGCTTCCTGGCCTCAGGTGCACCCACAGCTGCTGCAGAGGCTGGCACAGGAGTGAACCGGGGCCTTACAGGATCTCTGGCTCCCCCTGAGGGTACGCACAAACACTCCTTCAGGACCTGACACCTTTGGGAAGGGCCTTTTATCCTGTCATTCTTGGGGAGCACTGGTGACACCCCCATTGTTACTGCCCTTGGACTCAGCTATTGCTTGCCTTCGGTAAAGGGAAGGATTCTTTTATCAAAAGGGAAAGAGTCGTGGGGTAGCGCAGAAGCTTCCAGACTTCCTGCCAGTTAGTGCTGGCTCAGGAGAGGCCTTGCAGGCTTCATGGGTCCTTAGGCAGCTGAGTGCTGAGAAGGTTCCAGCCCACGCCCAGCAGCCCGCAGGCGGGCTCCGGTGGGTCCTGAGCTCAGCCCTCAGCTACAGGGGAACCCACAGGTTCCATAGCACTGTGATCACCAACCCACAGTCCCAGGACTGTGGTCCAGCCTGTAGGGTGTCTCCCAGCTGTCTGAATCACCCCGGATTCGGTTTCCACAAGCAGCTCAGGGTCATTCTGGGGCTCCAGACAGATTTCCCACTAGGTAGGACCACACAGGTTGCCCAGAAGAGCTGTGCCCCAGGCCAGCTGAAGGGAGGGGGCTTATGCACCTGATCCCGACACAAGTGATAATCTTAGCTGCTCCTTCATGATTGTCCAACAGAATGTAGTCTTGTGAATGTACTACCTTAGAACTTGTGAAATGCCTTGGGAAGAAGTCCTATTTATTTAATACTGAACTTTGGCCTGTTTTTGTGGTAGGTTGGAAAGTACACACATTTAGGGATATTTCTCACCTCTGTATTTTCTTGAAAATAACCATTATTATGCTGATATACTGTGTACAGTTGATCTATCACAAAAGATTTATGAATTTCATTGAAATGGGAATTGAAATGCATTTTATCAGTAGTGAAAATTGTGTATGTTCTTTTGTGAATGCAACTGCAGTCGTTTGTGTAACTGAATCGAATAACGTGCCTTCAAGTATGCCTGGGGTCTGTTGGTAGCATCTGGGCAAGGGCCATCACAGATCCCAGCCAGACTGATCAAATCCATTAAAAATGTTTCAAGGCATTATGGGTTCAAACTCTGTGTCCCAGCGGCTCCGCTGGTGAGACTAAGCATCCAACACTGCAAGGCCACAACAGGCAGAGGCAGCTTGCCCAGGTGGAACAGTCCCTCCATGATCTTTCTTTGCTATATCCAGGCTCCCAGGGGCGCACCCCCAAGCCTTCTGAGGACCGTCACATGAAGTTCAACCTCACCTCTCCTTCACCGTTTTGTGTTATGATGCAAGGTATCCAGCTTGGAGACCTATTTCAAGGCCCTCTCTTAAGCACAAAGACAGCTATAGCAAGATGGCGCTAATCTCCAAAGTGAGTCAAGAGCCAGAGCCCCTTCTTGGCTCCAGAAACCCACTCAAGAGAACATAAATACTTCCCAAGCTGGAAGATATTTTGTCAAAAGGCAGTTTTTGTGGCACCACACAATGCAGATGGGCCTCCCAGATCAACATCTCAGGTATGGGCTCCAGGCTGAGGAGGCCTGTGCTGGAGGGACCTGGCCTCAGAAGACGGACACAGCCGCTCTAGCCCCAGAAAGTTTGAGACTAGCAGCCTTCCCATTTGCTTGGAGGTACAGGGTGAGGACCCCTATGAAGGGGGTGATGCTGAGATGGCATTCACTGGAAACAGGTACTATGTTCCATCATAAAATGGATGCTCAGGCTGTCATCTGCATGCAAGGGTTTGAGGCTGCACTGGCAGGGCCAGGTATGTATGTAGGACATTGACCATGAGCCTCATGTGAGCTCACACAGCCCAGAGCAGACCCAGGCCACTTCCAGGTGTAGGGTACTCCATCCTGCAGCAGTTTCTGCAACTTGTTCCACGTCTCAGATATGACCAGTTTTATTATACAGCAGAGCGAGAGTGCTCACTCTGGAACCCAGGGCTTTTCCCACAGTCTTGCCTCACCAAAGAGGTTCTCACACTTGGGAGTCTCACTTAGGAGTAATTCAGCATGGTCTGAGTTCTAACTATGGCATATGACTCAGTACAGGGTGTAGCAAGGGCTATTTGAGGAGCTTGGCTACGTTCAGACTGGGGACAGTAATTTCCTTGAAGATGGGCACATAGTTGGGGTTGGTCTGAGCGGGACCTTGCTCCAGAGTTTCAATGATAGTCTGCTTCATGTCCCTGCTGGCATCTCCTCGCATGGCCAGTAACGCTCCAATGTGCTCATCCCTAGGGAGACAAACAGGGCATAGGCGTGTTAGGGGGGCCCTGCTCCAGCTCAGACGTGTGTGTGTGTGTGTGTGTGTGTGTGTGTGTTGGGGGAATGGGACAGAGGATGGGGGCATAGAGAGGACAGGCAGGCAACCTTACAGAAGACACAGTAGGCACAGACCCCTGCTGGTGGTGTTCCCCAGGTCAGACATGGAGCAGAGGCCCCCTACTCAGAAATACTCCTTGCTCTCACCATGCCTAAACTTCCCACCTATGGCCCCTGCACTGACGTCCTGGTTATGGGCACACAGCTAGTAGCTGGAATGGCCATAGCAGGTATCACAATACCCATGACTCTCACATCATCACACTATGCTCACAACTGCCATCTGTACACATCTCCCATGTGGTTCACACCTAATGCCTATGACCCGTCATCTTTCCTATGAACTTGACTATCCTTGCTACTGATGAACCACTTCCCAGAAAACAAAGTGCCATTACCTAATATCTGGGTACTTGCTGACCAGCGTTGAGACTTCGAGATAGAGCAGAGAAGGGTCTGTCAGCTTGATGACCTCTGCAACAGCAACAATGGTGTCACAGTGTCCATCTGTTTCTTCACCAAGTCCCTAGAAAATAGAAATTATGGAAATGACAGGTGACCCTGACACTGAGCACAAGTCAATCCTGCCAGACACCACCTGGCTGGTATGCCCAACACCTACAAAAAAATCTGTACCCAGGGGCCCGGGAGATAGCATGGAGGTAAGGCGTTTGCCTTTCATGCAAAAGGTCATCGGTTCGAATCCCGGTGCCCCATATGGTCCCCCGAGCCTGCCAGGAGCAATTTCTGAGCATGGAGCCAGGAGTAACCCCTGAGCACTGCCGGGTGTGACCCCAAAACCAAAAAAAAAAAAAAAAATCTGTACTCAAATGGGGAGTCATCAAGAAAATGTGTTAGGATATTGAGGTGGAAGCATAGGTTTCTGACAGGTTAAGAAAGTCCAGGTCGTGATCTGAATGAAGCTTAGGCTGTCTGAGGGGATCCCAGATTTGGGGCTTTAGAGTATGAGGGGACCTTTGGTCTGACAGGAGAGTGTTCTGAGAGAATCCCTAGTCTGAGGGAACCTGGTCTAAGGAGATAACTAGTCTGAGGGGTTAGAGAGTGAATGGATTTCTGATCCAAGGGATTAATTAGTATAAGAGAATCCCTAGACTGAGGAAAACTGGTCTGAGAGGATTCCTGGTCTGAAAGGAACCTGATCCAAGGAGTATCTAATCAGAGAGGATCCTTGGTCTTAGGGGTTAGTGTCTCTGAGAGATTAATCTGAGGGGATCCCTGGTTTCAGGGAGTCTGATCTGAGGGGTTAGTGAGAGGAACCTTAATTCTGAAGGGAACTTAATCTGAGAGGTTAGAGAATATGAGGGAATACCTGTTGCGAAAGGAACTTGATCTGAGGGAATCTTTGGTCTGATAGGTTAGTATGTGAGAGGATCCCTGCTTTGAGAGGAGCTTAGAGGTGTTAGAGTCTGAGGAGAGCATAATTGGATGGGTTAGAGAGTCTGTGGGGATGCTTTGTCTGAGGGAAGGCTGTTCTGAGGAGTTAGATAGGTCTGAGGGGTTAGTGTCTGAAGGAATCCCTGGACTGAGAAATTTGAGTCTCTCAAAGAGCCTGGTCTGAGGGTTAGGATATTAGGGAGGTCTGAAAGGTTCTGAAGGAACCCAGCAATGTAGAATGGGAAAACTGAATGAGGTGGTCTGGCACTGCAGGTAGAAGCTGGGCAGAACTGCCCACTTACAGAGGAAAGTCAGTGATTTTGTTCTTGGTGACTATTATTGCTTGGCTGATCTAGAGTACAGTATTTTAGGGTCCCTAGGGCTCAGTAATTGGGGTTCACTCACAGAAGATAGCTTCCGGAATAGGAATCGTAACTGCTCAGCTTCCCTGACCATCTTCTCAGCGCCCTCCTTGCGTTCCTCTGCATTCCGGAAGGAGATGCGCTTCTGCATGACAGCCCTCAGGTACTCCACCACAACACGCCGGTGTGCCTCAGCTGTTAGCCTCTGGGGGAAACACACATCAACTTGGCATATGGGAGGAGTGGCATGTTCCTTCCTGCCTGCTAGCAACTCAACAGGCCACTGGCTGGAGCAAGCACACTGTGCCTAAGAGTCTGTGAGGAGCTTGTTTGGGACTGTGTCCCAGAAATTCTCAAAGCTGTCACAGCAGAACCTCTACCAAACCCCCACAGGTGTGAGGATAGCGCCATCTGCAGACCCATAGGTCACTTGCACTGAGCAGAGTATGGGTTCAGTAGGGACACTGGGGCCCTCTCTGCCCACAGCCCCACAGGACTGACACCTGTGAGCATACATATCATAACTTGCTGACTACCTGTCAGATGCTGCTGACTACTTGTGTTTGAAAAGGTGCCAGGAGCTTCCAAAGAGGCAGTGTCTATGCTTGGGAGTCAGTTATGCACACCATGGGGACCAGAACACCCAAGGATATAGGGACCAGGTACCACCCACTTACAGGCAGACTGAAATGAACTGTCCAGATAGCACGACTGCACTGGCTCAGGGAAGTGTGGCCAGGTGGCAATGGAAATTAGCTTCCCACAACAAAGAGGGGGATGCACAGAGGATATATAAGACTAAGCAAAGAGGTGCCCAGTGAAGTATGGAGTGTGCTCTAGGGGAATGGATACACAGGAAGGCCAACGTGCTCTAGCACTGAAAAGAGGGTTAGAGAGGACCAGCAGTCTATCAGAACATCACAGAGCTTTCAGACACAGATGAAATAATTCAGCAAGAAATCATGGAAGGAACAAGAAATCCAGCTGGCTCCACTCACCTGCCAGTATCTTCCCACCAGCTGCTTAAAGTTCAGCTCACTCTTACCTTTTTGTATGGTTTCTTAATTCGGGCAAAGTCATTGAAGTAGTCCTCCACTGTGACACAGATAATGTCAACAGCATTGGAGCCAAGAAGCCACTTCTTTGTCATCAGCTCATTGAGATGTTGCTGAAAGACAAAAGCATACGCTGAACAAGTCCTGAGTCTCGGCAATGGGAAAGTGGCACTACTGCCAACTACAGTGAGGCCTGTAGGTATCATGGCATAGAGCATAGCCCACAGACACACGGCCCTACACACAGGGACTGCAGACACTCATGGGCTTGCCTGCTTCCCACAGTCAGGAAAATAGCTCACTTCACAAGTATAGAGAATCTGCAGAGAATACACAGGTGACAGTCCACAAGGGAACTGCTCAAAGATCTGCAAACTAGGGGCCCGGGAGATAGCATGGAGGTAAAGTGTTTGCCTTTCATGCAAAAGGTCATCGGTTCGAATCCCGGTGCCCCATATGGCCCCTCGTGCCTGCCAGGAGCAATTTCTAAGCATGGAGCCAGGAGTAACCCCTGACTGCCGGGTGTGACCCAAAAAAACAAAAACAACAACAACAACAACAAAAAGATCTGCAAACTAGTCATAGCAGCCCTCATGCCAAATTGCCCTCCCGACCTAATGCTCTCACAACCACGGGTAGGTGCCTCTCCTACCTTAGGGCCACAAAGTAAAGGCTGCCTCTGGTCCTGGTTAATCTGCTCACAACAGCTAAAGCTCAGCTTTACGCTGCTATTCAGAAGATAGCAGATAAGGGTCTTTTGATTCATACTGGGACACTGGTAATTTTTTCACTGTGTAGTGCTTTTGTCATTTTTCTATATTCTACCCCAACTTACAAGTCCATACTTAGTCTTCTCCCCAATTTTCCAGTCTCTCAGTCCTAAGCAGTTCCTGTCACATCCTCCCATTCTCCCACACCTCAAGCCTCTGAGACCTGATCCATAAGCATCTACTTCTACAGCCTCTGAGGCAGGCCACCCTTGTGTTTACAAGACTCAGCTTGTTTACAGTACATGCCTCCATGTGATGCCAAGTGCATCCAGGTTGGGCCTTGTCCTGTATGCTGTGCACAGGCATAAGCTTGTGTTTCAGTGTGGTACCAAGACTCTGCAGAAGAGCAGAAGCAAACTTTTCACGTTGTTTCTATTTTGTGGCCCACTGAGTAGTTTCCCTTTTCACCTTTTGATTAGCTGAAGATAAAAACTGAAGAGTAGGGGGTAAAAAACAAAACAAAACAAAACAAAATAAACCCTGAAGAGTAACCACTGACATTTATCAAGCTGAATCAAGTATAAATGTAGCTCATTTGCTAGAGCCTCTATCCAGTTGTACAACAGAAGTTTAAGTCCAATCCAGAACCATACTCAGAACAGCTTGTCACTAGAGAACAAAGCCTGACCTCAGCCCAACTGAGCACGCACTCACACATGAATGAGCATTGAATGTGCCAAGAGGAGGGCAGCAAGTGGCCCTCTCTGTCTAGAAACTAGGGGTATCCATACCTCTAGATCCAGGAAGACCTCTTCCAGCAAACTACCGCAGCCGTCCTGTGCAATGCTGTCCAGAATCCCATCCACACTGGGCTGGCTCAGGGCCAGGTCTGAGTCCATGCTGCTCTTCATGTACTTCCTTTTCAGACTGACTACAGACTCTCTGTAGGGGACAGTTATGGTTATTTGAGGGAGGGTCCTCCACACCCCTCACACCCATGACCACTGGCACTCACTTGAAGGTCTGGCAATTGTTAATGATTGCGACCATGTAGTGTACATAGCACTGTGGGTACTGGCGGTTACGAAGGTGATCCTCCTTGTACAACTGAGCTTCCTCTTTATACCTGTGGCGAGATCATGTCAGGCGTGTGAGTTCAGTGTTAAGCAACTGACATTCGACTGCATGACATCAAGCAGATGGGACTTTAAAGACTATTCATTTTTTGTGGGCTAGAGTACAAGGGTAGGGCATTTGCCTTGCATATGGTCAACCCAGGTTCAATCCTAGCATTCTGAGCCAACAGGAATGACCCCTGAGCAGACTGGAATAAGCCCATAGCACAGTTTGGTGTGACCCCCAAACAAACAAAATAGATGATTAGAAATTAATATCAACAGAATTAAATTGGGAGAGTATTATCTTTATCTGACAGAAATCAGTAATATTGGCATATGCCTGAAGAAATCAAGTTTAAAATAAACTGGTTCTGTGGCCGGGCGGTGGCGCTGGAGGTAAGGTGTCTGTCTTGCCTGCGCTAGCCTAGGACGGACCGCGGTTTGATTCCCCGGTTTCCCATATGGTCCCCCAAGCCAGGAGCAACTTCTGAGCATATAGCCAGGAGTAACCCCTGAGCGTCACTGGGTGTGGCCCAAAAACTAAAAAAATAAATAAACTGGTTCTCTAAATCAAGAAACAACTGAGATCACCACAAACTCTATTCTACATTTCTCTGGCAAACTCTGTGTTGTGTGTACATAAAATGTCCATATATGGGGCCAAAGGGCATTTGCCTTGCACTCAGCAGATCCAGGACGAATGGTGGTTTGAATCCCGGCATCTAATATGGACCCCGTACCTGCCAAGAGGGATGTCTGGGCACAGAGCCAGAAGTAACTCAAGTGTCGCTGGGTGTGACCCAATAACCAAAGGGAAAAAAATGTCCATTTGCTTTTTATTTGTTCTGAGGCTACATGGGTGGTGCTTAGAGATTGCTTCCGGCTCAGTGGTTAAGTGACCATGTGGTGCTAGGGTTTGGTTAAATCCAGTTAGCCCCAGTTAACTGAGCTATCTCTATAGACCTATGGTAGGGAAGAGGAGATTCAGGGGGCTTCCCAGACTGTGCTCAGGGTCTGGAGGCCACTCCCAACAGTACTCGGCCAGTCAGGTCAGCAGCTCCATGTAAGAACAAGAGGGTCCCACACGGCTCTGGCCCTGAGATGCCAAGGGCTACCTACTACCTTCTCTTCCCAATTATGCTCAGGGGTTGTAGAGTTACATCTAGAAATCCTTGAGATCAACTGATGCTTTTAGAGCCTAAGAAAGAAGCAAGATGAAAATTGACATGGGGAAATAATCATTTCTGCTCTCAGTCCAAAGTAGTATTCAGGTGCTCCAGATGAGACTAAAGAAGAAACTTCATTTTTGCAAGAATTCTACCTACTTTTGGGCTGAAGAAACAGTACAGCAGATGGCATGTTTACCTTGCATGCAGTCAAGCCAGGTTCAATTCCCAGCACCCCATATAGTCCCCCAAGCCCTCCAGGAGTGGGCTAAGCACAGAGCCAGGAGTAACCCCTGAGCACCATGAAGTGTGGCTGAAAAACAACAACTAAAGAAAAATAATTCCACCTATTTTTAATTAATGACAGTCAGGTGGGGACCCCCATGAATAGAGGCTGACAGGACTCAAGCAGGGAACCTAGGGGGTGATTGACGGGAATTCAGATGGGGATCCTCACAGATCAGGTCAACTCCCATGTTCTGCCAAGCCAATGAAACACTTGACTTTACAAGTTATGTGGCTGAATGGCCAGGCATGGGGCTCTGTGGTAAAGTACTAATCTTACATATGGGAACCTCTGGGCTCATTCACAATCTCCTGAGCACTGGAATGTACCCAGAACACCAAGTTGGGAGTAGCCCTGAAGTACTACCAGATGTGGTTCAAAACAAAAAAAAGATGTGGGTTGGGCCGGGCGGTGGCGCTGGAGGTAAAGTGCCTGCCTTTCCTGCGCTAGCCTAGGACGACCGCGGTTTGATCCCCTGGTTTCCCATATGGTCCCCCAAGCCAGGAGCGACTTCTGAGCGCATAGCCAGGAGTAACTCGAGCGTCACTGGGTGTGGCCCAAAAACCAAAAAAAAAAAAAAAAAA
>PVKC010017319.1:0-20351 GCA_004027635.1 Crocidura indochinensis | reverse complement strand
TTTTTTAATTTAAAGCGTTGAGATTTACAAAGTTATTCATCGCTAAGTTTCAGACACGCTATGTTTCCACACCAATCCCACCACCAGTGTCAACCGCTCTCCACCAATGTTCCCAGAGTCCATCCCGGCCCATCATCCCCCACCACGGCCTGCATCCTAACAGGCATACGCGGTATTTTTTATTTTTAGTTCCGTTACTATGTTCTTTCATTTTGTAGTTTCTCTTTGGACTTTTATCTAACTTTTGGGGTCTAATATTTGCTTGTTGAAATTCTTTTCTATTTGTCCTTATTTTGATTTATAGCCTTTTTTAAGGTAGATTGGCATTTTCATTCTGTTGTCTTGATCTATTGGCATAGGTTAGTTTGTCTGTCACCCCCACTGATTCCTGTGCACCATGGGGCTCAGACAGGGCCTGGTGCCAGGCCTATCTTAGGAGAGACTGGACAACTACCAAGGACTCAGGATAGTGTGTGCTCGGGGGCACCCATTTACCAAGTTTGAGAAGACCTGGACAGGTCCCAGGACCTGCAGGTCAGTTGTGCCCAGCAGATACTAAACTGCTATGGTCTAAGAGATGTGGGTGGTATGTTGGGGACACACCAGTGTGTGTGGAACAGCAAGTTGGGTCTTCAATTTCAGCTGGTGACAGAATGCATACTTCGGAGCTGGCAGGAGACTGTGTCGGACTGACGAGGGGTTGATAAGGACACACAGCGGTCAGCTTGATCTACTGCTGGTACCTCCTTACTGTTTATACCTGGGGAAGTCTCCAGGGTGCTTTTTTGTCTACAGGATCAGTATTTACATGGTAGCAGTCGATGTGGACTGTGGCCAGAGGTTGCTTATCTCCTTCTCTGAAAGCACTCTTGGTTTTTGGACTGCAGCACCCAGTACTGCTCAGGGCTTACTCCTGGCATTCAGGGATCTTTCCTGGTGGGCTTGGGACCAGATCGGGTATGAGGCATCAAACTCAGGTTGGTCATGTCAGAATTTTAGCTGGGGTAGGCCACCTGCAAGTGGTTCGAGTGTGTGTGTGTGTGTGTGTGTGTGTGTGTGTGTGTGTGTGTGTGTGTGTGTTGTTGGTGTTGGTGTTAGGAAGTACTCTTGGTAATTGTCTCTTAGCTCAGCTAATTGTCAAGAGTGGGTGAAGATGTCACGAATGTGTGTGTGTGTGTGTGTGTGTGTGTGTGTGTGTGGTGTTGGTGTTAGGAAGCACTCTTGGTAATTGTCTCTTAGTTAGCTCAGCTAATTGTCAAGGGTGGGTGAAGATGTGGAGAGAGAGAGAGAGAGAGAGAGAGAGAGTGTGTGTGTGTGTGGTGTTGGTGTTGGTGTTAGGAAGCACTCTTGGTAATTGTCTCTTAGTTAGCTCAGCTATTTGTCAAGGGTGGGTGGAGATGTCACGAATTTGCCCTCAGGAAATGTTATTGGGGAATCAAGATTCAAAATTCTATGCTGGTGTTCCCTAAACTTTGCTGTTACCAAAGTTTTAAAGATGACTGAGATGGAGTCTGGCAGTAGCTTTGACATTTCTTTTATCCTGAAATTTCTTTCCTCCCAGACCTGTGTCGCAAGTATAGGATTGTAGGACTGTTGGTGCATCTTCTTCTCTCCTCTCCCCCTAAACTTTTCCCGTCCTTTCTCCTGCCCTTCCTTTTTTTTTCTTTTTCCTTTCCCCCTCCATCCTCTTCATTGTTCTCTTCCCTTCCCTCTCCTCTTTCTCTTTCCCTTACAGTACTGGAGATGAATTTGCTGTTCAGTGTATGCCAGGTTTGAGCTCCAATCTCTTGAGCTATCTTCCCAGCTCTTAGTTATAATTTGTCTCTTAAGAAGAAACCTGACATTTTGTTGACATATTTCTTAGAAATTCAAGCCTAGTCCTTTATGTATTATCAAGTATCTAGTCATCTTTGACTTGTTAGAGATTTTTATTGGGGGGTGTTGGACCCATAGCCTCTGTACTCAGGGCTCTGTGATCAGTAGGGATCATAAGCAACGCTAGAGATTGAACCCAGGTGCTTGCATGCAAGGAAAATAGCTTACTTGCTGTACTCTTTTTCTGGCCTGTTTCTAGCATTTAAGTAATTTGAGCAAGAGGATTTGCCTCTCTTTAGCTGGTGCCCAAGTATTTGGACTGCTCTGTTGTGGCAAGAATTCCAGAGTTGGAATCATCAGAATTGATCTCGAGTCAGCATCCATTTCCAGATGTAGAGTTTATTCCTGGAGTTTATTCCTGGAGCCAGTGTTATCATAGAGTGTTCCTGTCCTGACTCACATTTCAGTAGACATTCTTTCCTTTGTATTGGTGGTAGAAAATGAAACAAAGCTCTTTGTTAAATAGTTCTCTCATTCTTTCTCTGTCTCTGCTTGATTTTTGGACCAAACTCTGCTCAGAGCTTGCTTCTGCTTCGTACTCAGATTTCACACCTGGCAGTGCTGGGAATTGAATCAGAGCCTGCTGCAAGCAAGGCAAGCATCTTACCCCTTTTACTAGCTCCCTGGTTCCTTTTTTATGACATTGCCAACAGCCCTATTTGAGAGTAATTACAGTAGCTGTTCTAGCATCCAATTTAGAATACAGGCACTTCAGGTCTTTATTACTTATGGACACATTAAGGTAGTAGTTCAGCCATTCATTGATGTTCTGAATATTACAGTAAAGAGATATGTCCTTTATATATCTAGGATTAATACCTGATATGAGTTTTTTTATTTTTAAGAAATATGATGTTTTATATCACAGATGATACAATCCTTTTTTCTACGGTGATGGTTATTGCTACCCTTTTGATGGCAATATCCTTATAGAAGAATGAACCAAAGGATCTTCTTAATGTAATTTTCATGCTTAAAGACAAGACTATATTAATTAGTTTAACAAAAAGGGAAAAACAGTAAAAGCATTGTGAAACGCCTCCTGCAAAATCCCTTAAAAATGCTGCTGCTTTTGAAACTCCTCTGTACTATATAGAATAAAAGTTTCCTGGAGTTGGAACTACCACATCCTGGATTTGAATTTATTTTGTGACTACACCCAGCGGTGTCAGGGACCACTCTTGGCTCTGTTGTCTTCCAGAGCCATACCTGGCAGTACTTAGGGACTATATGCAGTGCTGGGATTTGAGTTAGAGTTGCAAGTAGGCTCTTAGTACAGGCCAGGCAAGTGCCTTAAACTTTGTTTCATCTCCAACTTCTGCTTTGTTTTGAAATTAATGTTCCGCTGGATGAACTGCAAAAGTTATAGAATTGGAATATTCCAGCTATGTAGTCTTTACATACAATGTGAACATGAATTTGGCGTGCTTCTAGAGTTTGTACTGGAAATGGTTTGGCTGAGATACTGTCAGATTACTCTTTTCATTATGTTAGCTTTTAGGTACAAGGGCTAAAGATTGACTGAGGAAATCAAGATGGAAGTTGGTTGAATTTCTTCTAGAAATCTTGGTCATGATGATAGAATTACTGTAGAATATGGTAAAGAAATAAGACTTCCAGGACCAGAACAATAGTATAGTGGGTAGGGCGTTTGTCTTGCTTGCTTCTGACTCAGAAGTGCTGAATTCGATCTGGGCACCCATAGAGCCCTTTAAGCATTGCTGAGAGTGATCCCTGGGCACCCATAGAGCCCTTTAAGCATCGCTGAGAGTGATCCGTTAGCATAGAGCCTGGAGTAAACCCAAGCAATGCTGAGTGTGGCCCGAATACCCACCAAAGACAAAGAAACAAGACTCCATTCCTGGATTAAAAGATATTCTTCCAATAGTCTTCCCCTTTTAGGGAAAGGCAGCTTCACTTTATACTCCTTGGAATCAGTGAGAAACTAGAAACTAATTCTGTGTCCTTCATCTTTGGAACCTGGCATAGCAGCCTTCACTCTTCTGCCAAAATGGACCACACAACTTGTATTGAGAATTGCAAGGAAATAATGAAGAACAGCTAATAAATGTGGCCTTCCATATTTCTTAGAAAACTTTTCTTTGAAAAAGATACTAATGCTGATAGTCTTAGTGTGACAGCATTCATTGGATGATGATTATATAAAAACTACTCATTCATTTTATTCCTCTGCCTTAAAAATGTATAAACGGATAACATAGCTTTTCTTTTATTGTTTTTCTTACTTGTTTTTGTTTTGGGGCCACACCAGTGGTGCTCAGGGGCTTGCTCTTGGCTCTGTGTTCAAGAATCGTTCGTGGTATATTGTAGTAATCCGGCCCCAAGTAGAGGTTCACTGATGGAGGTAGGGAGAACGAGGTCTTTCCTCTCCAGCTTGGAGAACGCATCTACCACCCAGTAATCAGCGGTTCTGAGGTGAATGCGGCGGGAAGAAATCCAAAAGACAGCCAAGCATCATTCCCTTGGCAACTGGGAAGGTTTGTACCGCATCTAAGTGAGATGGGGGTTGAAGTTCCCCATAGACATTCCAACAGGCATAAAGGTAATCATTCAGTATGTGATACAAGTGCCTTGGCCTTTCATCTTCTCTTTAGAAGAACAGTAACTTTATAAGGTATTTCATATTTTTTCTACCATAAAAATACTCAAGGAATTTATTCTGCATACTTATTCCACTTATTTTTTATTTTTTTTGGTTTTTGGGCCATACCCTGTAACGCTCAGGGGTTATTCCTGGCTATGCGCTCAGAAGTCGCTCCTGGCTTGGGGGACCGTATGGGACGTCGTGGGATCAAACCATGGTCCGTCCTAGGCTAGCGCTGGCAAGGTAGGCACCTTACCTCTAGCGCCACTGTACCTGCCCCACTTATTCCAGACATATTTCTTTAGAAAGGTGTCTCATTTCTGGCAGCATCAGTGTGCTATATAAAGTGGTCTTCTTGGGGCTGGAGCATTGGTGTAGCTGTAGGGCGTTTGTCTTGCACACAGCTGGCCTAGGACGGGCCACTGTTCAACCCCAGCATCCCATACCATCCTCCAAGCCAGGAGCAATTTCTGAATGCAGAGCCAGGAGTAAACCTCTGAGTATCTCCAGGTATGGCCCAAAAATTAGAAAACTGATCTTCTTGTCCAGTAGATACTCCCAAGTATGTGTATCAGAAAATATACACCGAACTAATACTGCTATATACCTTGTTTAATCAGCTTTATTTAATACTATAGTCAAAGGTTGTACCTTTTGAATTAATTCTTTCTTTCATTCTTAGTTCCAGGATAGGCAATAATACTGAGATTTGCAATGAAATAATGATCTAATTTTGAAGATTTTAAAATAGGAAATTATAATGATCAGAAAAATGTAATGATAAATAATGGAATAAGACAAGATAATTTTATTTCATATAGGGTGATAATTTGACCCCCTTTATTTATATTAATGGTAAACATTTTGATAAGCTGTAACTGCTTTTGGTTGGTAACTATCATTTGTAATTGGTCACTCTGAGTGTAATTGTTGGTGATACTTGGCGGATAGTTGAGGTTGACATAAACATCGAAACATGGTTTCTGGAGTCGGAGTGATATCACAAGGGTTAAGGCTCTTGAGTTATGTGCAACAAGACCTTGGTTTTTATCTTGGCATCACATATAGTCCTTTGTGCATTGCCAGGAATTTTCCCTGAGCACCACTGTGTGTTGTTGGAGTATAAAGTCAGGGTTCCTTGCACACAAAACTTGCACTCTGGCCCCTGTGTTATCTTCCCAGTTGTTTTTCAAAATTGATTCCTACTCTAATTTTAAAAATTATTATTATTATTTTGTAGTCATTCCTGGTTATTCTTAGAATTTACTCCTGGCTCTTTACTTAGGAATTACTCCCTAAAATTCTTCTTATTATATATTATTATTAGGATGCTAAACTTAATTTTGCATATTTGAGCTTAAAGTATAAGTAAAACATCTTTCAGCATAAGAAGTTTTATAGTCTGTGGAGTTTAATATGTAAATTAAAAATATAATAGATTTGGGGGGGGCGCATCCAGAGCCGTAGCACAGTGGGTAGGGCGTTTGCCTTGTATGCAGCCAATCCATGTTTGATCCTTAGGATCCCATAGAGTTCCCTGAGCCTGCAGGAGTGATTTGAGTGCAGAGCCAATCATATGGGATTGCCAGGATTGAACCTTATGCAAGGCAAGTGCCCTTCCTGTTGTTCTTTCTTTCAGGCCTCTGGTTTTATTATCTTTACCCTATGTAGGCCTTCATCATTGATCTGAGTTAATTATTCTAATTGATCTCTTAGCCTTCAATATTGAAGTCTGTCATTACCTTGATTTACGTCTTTGTATCTTTGGAGTTTCTGCCTTTGTTTAGCATCTGTTTTGCTCTCCAGTGGGGTAAATAAATGGTCTTGGAAGTTTTAACTTTTTTGCTTATATTAGTTATTAAGTTCATTGTTTTCTATTTGTGACCGTCCAGTCAATTAGGCTGCTTTCCCAATTTCTCAGGTCCCAATTTCTTTACTTTTGGAGGTGGTGGTGGTGGTGGTTCCATACCTAGCTCTAGCTCTGACATTGCTCCTGACTCTGGGCTTGAAGTCACTCCCCAGGGTGCTCAAGGGACTGTGTGGTTTGAGACCTTGAACCTGGGCCAGGCCTCTTGAAGCACAACCCGTGCTCAACTCATGGAGCTATGTATGCCTGGCCTAATCTTTCTAGAAGCCATTCGAGTTCTCTTTTCTGTTAGGATAGCATCTGTGGCATTAGAGAAGTAAATTAAACACACATTGTAATAGAAATTAAATAGAAACTGTAAAGTTATATATAGAGATACTAAGATTTAGCATCTAATAAGATTTAGCAACTAATTTAATCAAAGGACATAAAGGGGCAGAACTGAAACTAAGAGGTTTCACCTTGAGTTGATTGAGATGTTGGTATGAACTCAGACCTAGGAGTCTTTTTTTTTTTTTGGTTTTTGGGCCACACCTGGTGACGCTCAGGGGTTACTCCTGGCTATTTGCTCAGAAGTCGCTCCTGGCAGGCACGGGGGACCATATGGGGAACCGGGGGATCGAACCGAAGTCTGTCCTAGGTTAGCACAGGTACCTTGTCTCCAGCGCCACCACCCGGCCCCAAGACCTAGGAGTCTTGATGCTAAACTTAATTTTGCGTATTTGAGTTTAAAGTATAAGTAAATCATCTTTCAGCATAAGAATTTTTATAGCCTGTGGAGTTTAATGTGTCAGTTAAAATAGAATAGGTTTTAGGAGGGGTCCAGAGCCATAGCACAGTGGGTAGGGCGTTTGCCTTGCACACAGTGATCCATGTTTGATCCTTAGGATCCATATAGTTCCCTGAGCCTGCAGGAGTAATCTATGAGTGCAGAGCCAAGATTAACCCCTGTGCGCCACTGGGTGTGGCTCCAAAAGCCAAAACAAATAAACAAATAAAAGGGTTTGAAATTCTATTTTACATTTAGAGTATGCTTTCACAGAGGTCTTTATTCATTCAGATGTTAATTATCTTCAAACTGCAAGGCGACTGCCCTACCAGCTGTACTGTCCCCCCAGCTCCATCTTTTTGGTTTTTATTTTCGTGTCATACCAGATACTGTTCAGAGATTACTCCTGGCAGTGTTAAGGGAGAAGGGGCATTATGTGGGATGCCAGGGATTGAACCCAGGTTGGCCATGTTCAAGACAATATAAGACCCTGCCATTTGGAATTGTAACATAAAAAATAATTATTTTACTTTGGAAAAATAAGCTAAATTCTGTAACAGCTTTTCATAGCCTTCTCTGTGTTAAGTGTTGAGTAACCAGTACTTAAATTTTGTGAACCTATTTAATTAAAATTGTACTTATTTATTTTTCACTCTCAATACAGTTAATGATATGGACATTAGGCATTAGGACATCCTTCTTTTTTTTTTTATTTATTTTTTTGCTTTTTTGGGTCACACCTGGCAGTGCTCAGGGGTTCCTCCAAGCTCTATGCTCAGAAATCGCTCCTGGCAGACTCGGGGGACCATATGGGATGCCTGGATTTGAACCACTGTCCTTTCACATACAAGGCAAATGCTCTACCTTCATGCTATCTCTTCGGCCCCAGAATATTATTCTGAAACCACACCCATCACCATTGTCCCCATATTCCTCCCATCACTTTCACTCACCCTAAGTCACTTGTGTGTGCCAGTTCTTCTGAAAGTTACAAGTATTTAAAATGGATTATATATATCAGTGGTTCTATATGGAGATTATTGTTTTTGTTTCACTTTCTTATTTAAGTTTCCTGTACAGAATCATTGAAATTATCAAATTATAAAGAAATAAACTCTTTTTTTTTTTTTTTTGGGTCACACCCGGTAGTGCTCAGGGGTTCCTCCTGGCTCCATGCTCAGAAATTGCTCCTGGCAGGCACGGGGGACCATATGGGGCACTGGGATTTGAACCGATGACCTTTTGCATGAAAGGTAAACGCCTTACCTCCATGCTATCTCCCGGGCCCCAAATAAACTCATTATTAACATTATTAAGTGCAATGTCTAGAGTACGTTCAGTGCTAGCTTACTTTCTCTTTAATAGTAACATGTTCACATGAACTATATGACTTTGAATTCTTTAAAGTAGAATTGCTATGTTATTAAACATACATAACTAGTGGGTTTTGTGTTAAAATAAAGAAGAAAGTATTAGGCTGAAGAAATAATACATGGATAGGGTGCTCAGCTTGCATGTGGCCAACCTAGTTTCAATTCCTGGCACCATATACAATCCCCTGAGCCCACCAGGAGAAAGCTCTACCATCACTCTGGGTGGCCAAAAAAAAAAAAAAAAAGGGAAAATAGTATCAGAGATTTTATATAGAATAGGATTGACTTTGAACACCGAATTTATATAACTGTTTATGTCATGTGTAGACTCGGGAACAGGAAGAACTGGAAGAAGCTTTGGAGGTAGAACGACAGGAAAATGAGCAAAGAAGAATATCTATACAGAAAGAAGAACAACTCCAACAGATTCTAAAAAGGAAGAATAAACAGGCGTTTTTAGATGAATTGGTATGTATTACTGCTAACTCTGATTTAAAAAATTGTCATTTTATGGGGCCTGATCAATAGCACAGCAGGTAGGGTGTTTACCTTGCCTGCAGATGACTTGGGACAGAACTGGTTCGATCCCTGGCATTCCATATGACCCCAAGCCTGCCAAGAGCAATTTCTGGGTGCAGAGCCAGGAATAACCCTTAAGCACTATCAGGTGTGGACCCAAAACAAAAAACAAAAGAATGTCATTAGTTTTAATGATTAGTGGTATTTCTTCAGTATTTGTGCTAGTGCGTTTGACTTGTTTTCATTTATTTATTAATTTTTGGGAGGTAATACCGACATTGTTTAAGAACCATGAAATGTTAGGGATTAGAACTTGAACTCCCACATATACAACAGTACTCTAGGCCTTTGAATCATCTTTATGGCTTTATATTTATTAAGTCTTTAAACAAGAAATATTATCAGATACAGTTTTTGTGATGCAGGAATCAAGGAGGGGCTTTTTCAGGTGATGCTGATTTACAGTAAAGATATTGGCAAAAGTCATGCGTGGTCCTCTGAAGTTAAGAATTAATGTGGAAGGTCTATTTTATTTTTTTATTTTTTTTATTTTTATAAAAAGGGGCTGGAGCAACAGCATAATAGATAGAGTGTTTGCCATGCACGCGATTGATGCAGGTTCAATCTCTGGCATCCCATACGGTCCCCTGAATGTGCCAGGAGTAATTTCTGAGCACAGAACCAGGAGTAATTCTTGAGTGCTGCCGGGTATGGCCCAAAATAAAACAACAACAACAACAACAAAATTAAAGTAACATTATTTTACAACATTCTGTATTTTTTAGGGGAGGATAATCACAGCTCTTCAAAATATAGGTTACCACACCACACTCACTAGCAAAGTGCCAGCATCCTCTACCATGGGCTATTTGATCTTTCTTGCTTTCATTCTCTTTGTCTGATAACCAAGGAGAGTTGTTTTTTTTTTTTTTTTTTTTTTGTTTTTTGTTTTTTTTTAGTCATAGGGTTTGCTTTTATTTAGATATTTCTATTCCTTTGCTTTATTTCTTATGTGCCACACTGGATTATCCACTATTTGTCTTTCTCATTCTGACTTATTTCACTTAGTCTTACTTCATTAAAAAAATAACTTGTTAATACCAATTATATTTCCAAGTGAGAAAGTATTTTTTAAATGACATAAGCCAATGCACTTTTTGTTTTGTTTGTTTTTGTTTTTGATCTTGGATCATACCCAGCAATGCTCAGGGGTAACTCCTGGCTCTGCACCAGGAATTACTCCTGGCGATGCTTAGGAAATGACTAGATGGAATCCTGGTGATTGATTCTGGGTCGGCCGCATGCAAGGCAAGCACTGTACCCCCTGTATTACCTCTCTAGTTCTGTGAGCCAGTAGAATAGGTAATTGGTTGCTTATATGTTTCTAAGTTTGTTAACTACATCACATTGTTTCCAGAGCACTTTTTCTCCTCATTAATACTAATTTTTTCATTTTTAGTGTTTTGGCCCCATGTGAAGTTTGTAATAATTTAATTATTCTGTAAGACTTTATTTCATGTCTTTATGTCAAAATGAATATATATTTTTAAAGATGATTTGAAAGCTATTAATGTTTTTCAGCAATTAGCTTCTCAAATATCTAATATAATTCGATAAAGGAAGTGTTAATTGCCAAGGTTTTAATTGTGTGTCATGGGTTTGAAAGTGCATTATTTGGTGTGTATAATATTAATGCCATTACATCTAGAAGAACCATCCTCTTCTCTAGAAAGTATTGTTTGCGTTCTTGCTTTTCTCTCTGTCAATACAATTTAATTCATTTTCTTTGGGGGGGGCAGAGAGATAGCATGGAGGTAAGGCATTTGCCTTTCATGCAGAAGGTTATTGGTTCTAATCCCAGCATCCCATATGGTCCCGAGTCTACCAGGAGTAATTTCTTTTTTTTTTTTTTTTTTTTTTTGGTTTTTGGGCCACACCCAGTGACGCTCAGGGGTTACTCCTGGCTATGCACTCAGAAGTCGCCCCTGGCCTGGGGGACCATATGGGGCACGGGGGAATTGAACCTCGGTCCGTCCAAGGCTAGCGCAGTAAGGCAGGCCCCTTACCTTCAGCGCCACCGCCCGGCCCCCAGGAGTAATTTCTTAGCGTGGAGCCCGGACTAACCCCTGAGTGCTGCCGGCTGTGACCCAAAACCCCCCAAAAAACAAAAAATACTTTTCTTTTTTTTTTTTTTTTTTGGTTTGGTTTTGATTTTGGTTTTTGGGCCACACTGGTGACACTTAGGTTACTCCTGGCTCTGCACTCAGAAATTACTCCTGGCAGGCTTGAGGCACTATATTGGATGCCAGGGATTGAATCTGGGTCTGCCCCATACAAGGCAAATGCCCTACCTACTGAGCTATGGCTCTGACCCTAACACAATTTATTTCTATGATGCATCAATACAATCTAACTCTTTTGTATTGCTGATAAACTTATTCTTTGATTGGGTCAATGTGTCATTTTGTTTTTCTTTGTTTGGTTGGCATGAGAGCCAGGGCTTGAACTCAGAGTCTCACAGAATGCCAAAGTTACTCTTTGACTGACCTATATATCTGGTCTTAATTGTATTTATTTTTTCCCCACAAACAGACTTGAGTCAGTAAGAAATAAAAAAGGAAAAGAAATATGACTTAAAACAGAAGTAGAAAGTAAAGAAAAGGAAGTTTATGGATATTGGTGAAGTGGAGGCAGAAATTGTTTATCCAAAAAGCAAGCATTTGGAAGAGTATGGTAGTTTTTCTTTAACAACTTAAATTAATTTTTTTTGGGGGGTCACACCCGGCAGTGCTCAGGGGCTTCTCCTGGCTCTATGCTCAGAAGTTGCTCCTGGCAGGTTCGGGGGACCATATGGGATGCCAGAATTCGTCCTTCTGCATGCATGCTATCTCTCCGGCCCCAATTTAAATTAATTTTTGCAGGAAGTGACAGATAGGACTTCAACAGTTGATATTCCCTCAGTTTTTTTTTTTTTTTTTTTTTTTTTTTTTGGTTTTTGGGTCACCCCCGGCAGTGCTCAAGGGTTACTCCTGGCTCCATGCTCAGAAATTGCTCCTGGAAGGCACGGGGGACCATATGGGGCACCGGGATTCGAACCGATGACCTTTTGCATGAAAGGCAAATGCCTTACCTCCATGCTATCTCCCGGGCCCTCCCTCAGAGTTTTATACAGAGAGAAACACACTTTTTGCCTATGCCTTTTCTTTTTTCCTCCGTAGAGTTAATCCCGAATTCAAAATGAAAATATACTGTTAGAAATATTTGAGTTTCTAGATTTTAATTTGAGGTTAGATAGCTTTTCATAGCAATTCTTTAGTTATTTTTTTTCTTTAAAAGTACTAAATTTTGCTGCCTTGTTGAGATCCTTGTTAATTTGGTGGAGCATTAAGCAAGATGTGAAACACCAATGGTATACATTATTTATAATCTGGAATTAATACTGTTTTGTGTGAACCCTCCCCTGCACCCCTTCTACTTCCTGTTTTCTTCACCTGCAAGTCATTACAGCACATACTTTCTTCGCTGTTTAGATCATGTAACACAGTGGTTAAATAATCCTTAGCAATTTACTGTATGCATTAGAACAATTAATTTCAGTAGATTGGTTTAGAATACCACTGAAGTTTGAATTTCTGGTTTCTATTAAAAGTTTATTTGTAAAGGTTTTTATAACTTTAATCCTGACTTTTTTTGGTTAAAATGTTGACACATATTTATCTTTTACTGAATAATTATGAGATTTTAATCTTCCTAAAAATTCTTATTAAGTAAAATAAAATAAGGTTTACTTGCATTCGTATCTTAGATTTCATAAAAAATTTATCACCAACTCTAAAAGTATATCTAGATTCCTAAATATCAGAATTTTTTTTCTGTATCTAATTAGGCAGCAAATGCTACTTACTAGAAGATTCTGTTTCTTGCTTTTAATTTAGTTCTTGTGCTAAAAACCACTTTCTAAAGTAGGGGTCTCAAACTCAATTTACCCGGGGGCCGCAGGAGGCAAAGTGGGGTGATCCTTGAGTGCAAAGTCAGTAGTAAGCCTTGAACATTGGGGGGTGTGACCCAAACAACTAAAACAAAACAAAACAAAAAAAGATTCCTCTAGGGCAGGGCCACAAAATGTTGTATGGAAGGCGTTTGAAACCTCTGTAAAGTGTTAAAATAGTTGTATGTTACCATATATGATGTAAGTATCTATTACAGTCTGCTGTTTATGACAGAATTGTAATCCATTGGCTGTCATGTTTATCATTAAGCATTTGTTAATATATATATACACATATATATGTCTAAAATGTCCATTTACTTAATCCTACCTGGAAACCTAAGTTTTTGAAAAGCTTGGATAAAAATTTTAAACAGGTTCTGCCTTATTAAATCTTTTTATATTCCTGTTTGAAATTTTCTTCAGCTAATGTCTTAAATTTCATATGGGATAATATTATTCTCAAACACGGTAGCCAATTTTTACTAGAAATGTTGTTTTCCAGATGGCTTACTTAGAGTCAGTTAAAATAATCTTTAAAAAAAATGGTCATTATAAAGGCTTTAATGAGTATTACGGGCAGTCTTATTAAAATTTCTTTAAATATTAAACAGTACCTTCAGGCTGTTAATGTAGGTTTGGGAAAGCTAAGAATAATAAAATAACTTGAAAGACTAAATCTGCATTTTATGTTTTCCCAAGAGTATGTGAGCTGTCCATAGTTTATTTTATACTACAGATTATTTTTGGTTTTATAATCCCTATGTAATTTTGGTTTAACATTCATAAAGATATTCTTGTCACTAGAGTTTTGAATAATAATATGAAATCTGTGCAGCTTTAAAGTAACTTTAGATTCAAAATTTCAGAATCAAGATAGTTTAATATTCTTAGAATGCTTATTTCTATTAAATTTTACTGTCTTACTAAGAGATTTTAATATTTATAAGATGTTTTGAACCTTAATATTCAAATAAAACTAGGATTTAAAAGGTCAAAGTATTGATTAGTAACTTCTTGAAGTGAATACATCTATTGTTTTGTATTCATATAAGGATATCTATATTATGGGGCTGGAGCGATAGTGCAGTGATAGGGTGTTTGCCTGGCACGCGGCTGACCCAGGATGGACCTGGGTTTGATCTTTGGTGTCCCATATGCTCTTCCAAAGCCAGGAGCAGTTTCTGAGCGGATAGCCAGGATTCACTCCTGAGCGTCACTAGGGGTGGCCCAAAAACCACACACACAAATATCTATATCTATAATAAATAGGAACTATGGAATGATATTTGAATTTATTTAGGATATACTTTGACAACAGTGGAAAATTTTTTTGTTTTGTTTTTGGGGCCACACCCGGTGACGCTAAGGGGTTACTCCTGGCTATGCGCTCAGAAGTCGCTCCTGGCTTGGGGGACCATATGGGAAACCGGGGGATCGAACCAGGGTTGTCCTAGGCTAGCGCAGACAAGGCAGGCACCTTACTTCCAGCGCCACCGCCCGGCCCCCGGAAATTTATTTTTATTTCTGTTAGCTTCTCTACATGAAGAGATAATATTAGCTTTTAAAAGGCATTGTGTACTGTAGTCCATTTGAAATGCCTTTCCATTTTGTGTTTTATCATAAACATTTTTATGAAAAGCCCAAAGATCTGTAGGATTTCACAGTGATATTGCTATCATTGCATTACTAATGCTTTATTGTAGAATGAGAAAAGTATTCAAATATAGTCTCTTAGTTTATTACATTGTTCTACTCTAAAGCCAGGTCACAGGATTTTGCTCTTTAGTAAGGCTGTATTTTATATATAACATGTAAAAGTTTTTCTCTTTGAAAAGTTTTAACCTTTGCAACATTGCTTTTACAACATATTTGTAATACAATGTTTTAAGTACAAATTTATTTCTGCTTAATTTAGTTGTACCAAGTTGCTTGAAATTTGAATAATTTCTAGTGTAATCCCAAACAATTTCTTTAAATATTATAATATTTAATATTAAATATTATTAAGATTAAATATTGAAATCTTGCTATAGACCTTTACTCCACAGCTTTATACATGCAGGAGAATTTGACGTTTAAGGGGATAAATAGCCGTCTACATACCAGAATGCTAATTGATTGTGTTATTAATGTTATATGTTCAGGTTTGTATATTGGCCTTTATTTAGCATATTGCATATTTACTGTCATCTGCTTATTAAATTTTCAGACCTAATTTCTAAAAGTAAAGTTAGGAGGAAATAAATATACTTAACAATAGTTCCATTGTGTGAAACAGAGAAAGAACCATTTCCAAGCAGCCTCAGGTAAAATCTAATGGGAAACAATTTCAAACTAGTTTGAATTCACGGGTAAAATTAATGTGTCCTAGATAAATATTTGATATGTTAAAGTACTTTGTACAACTACTCTCTGTGATTAGATTAGCTTCTGATTGAAAAAATTATAACGAATGTTTTTGTTTTGTGAAATGAAATAAGACCCTGTGGCTTTTAATGTTGACTTTATAAAAGATACTTTTTTGCAGGCTATTTTGATTTATGAATCTAAAGCCAGCCTTTATTTATTATGGAATGCTGAATATTCTTCGTAAAGTCTTCTCCATAAAGTGAACATGTAGGCTGACAGCAAATGCTGATGCAGCATAATTTAAATAGAAGATTTTTCTTTTTTAAAGTTCATATTGTACTTTAACTTCTCTTGCAGGAGAGTTCTGATCTCCCCGTTGCTTTACTTTTGGCTCAGCACAAAGATAGATCTACCCAGTTGGAAACGCAACAGGAGAAACCAAAACCTTCAAAACCAGTGACATTTTCCACAGGCATCAAAATGGTAAGCTGCATTTTAATAGTATATTTCAAAGATACAATTTAAATATTACATTTTACAATTTTCTGTTGATTTTTATAGACTGAAAGGCTCAAATATTTAAAAACAGTGTCTTTGATAGAACTCTGAATATGCATAGTAGAAAAGAAAAGTGAAAACGAATACTTTTTTGACTACACAACATAATTTTGTTTGTGTATGATCGGTTTATGTATTTTCTTTTGGTTTTTGGTCTAAACCTAGTGGTGCTCAGCTCTTACTTTGAACTTTGTGGTTAGGATCCTCCTGTCACTACTGACTGTTCTTCAGGGATCATACAATATGCCAGGGATTGAACTGGGGTCTACTATATGTAAGACAATTCCTTAATCTTCTGTATTATCTTTCTAGTACCAGACATTTTGTTGTTTCTTTTTTCCTAGATAATTTAAAATAAAAATATTTATGAATGCACCTTGATTTACAAAGTTGTTCATAGTTGGGCTTTAGCCATACAGTGTCCTGGCACCACCCCCACCACCGGTGTCAAACTTCCATCTACCAGTATTTCCAAGTTCTCTCTCCTACCTTCCTACTCCCAGCTGTCATCTTGACAGGCACCTTTTATTTTATTATTTGTTGTTTAATTTTTCGGCCAAACTGGTGATGCTCAGGGGTTACTCCTGGCTGTGTGCTCAGAAATCGCTCCTGGCTGGGGGACCATATGGGATGCCGGGGAATTGAACCACGATCCGTCCTAGGCTAGCACGTGCAAGGCAGACCCCTTAAGTCCTTCGCCACTGCTCAGGCCCCTTGACTGGTACTTTTTAAAGTCTGGTTGCTAAAGTTTTAGTTGCATGTTTTTAATGTTGTTGACTCCAGTTTGGATATTTAGCGCCATTATTTCTTGACATCACTGATATATCTGTATCCTATCTTTATTCCCCTTGATGCCTAATTCTCATTATTTCTTATCCATCTTTCTTCCCTTCCCCTCTACTCTATTTTATTCCTTCTCCTCCTTAGCTCTGTAGCCAAGCTGTGTAGTATTCCATTGTGTGTATATAACACATCTTTATGGTCCACTTATCTGTTGTTAAACATGTAGGTTAAATCCAAGTCTTCATGATTGTACTAAGTGGTGCAATGAATAATGGTGTACATACATCCTTTTAAATGAATATTTTTCTGTCCTAAGAGTAGATACCCAAATGTGGGTCATGGCAACCCAATTTTAAGTTTACTGAGACCCCTCCATACTAGTTTCCAGAGGGATTGAAAGAGACAACAGTCTCACATGCAAAGTTGCTCCTCATCACATCTCTACCAACACAGATTGTTTCCAGAACATATTATATATATATTTATATCTATTGTTTTTTGGATCACACCCGGTGCACTCAGGTGCTACTCCAGGCTCTCTGCTCAGAAATCACTCCTGGCAGGCTTGGGGGAATAAAGATTCTCAATGTAATCTCTAATTATCCTTTGAATTTCTATGCTGTCTGTTGTGACCCTCCCTTTATGTCTGATTCATTTTATTAGAATTCTCTCTCGGTGAATCTTGGTAATGGTTTATCGATCTTGTTAATAAAAAAAAAACCAGCGACATATATCTAAGTTGTTCATGATTGAGTTTCAGTCATACCATGTCCAACACTCATTCTTCCACTAGCACATCTCCCACCACCAATGTCCTAATTCTTTCCTACTTTCTTTCTGCCTGACCCCTGCCTCTTGTCATGAGAGTTATTTTGCTTATTTGCCTTTTAATTTTTTTATTGTATTTTATTTAAGCACCCATTACAAGATTTTTTATACTATAGTTATTTTCTTCACAAATAAAGTGGTTCATGATTGAGTTGCAGTCTTAAGTGTCCAACAACCTTCTCCAATGCACATTTCCCTCTACCAATGTCTCCAGTTTCCCTTTCACCCTCCCAATACCCTCTCCCCCTTTCTGTCCTGGGCATACATTTTTCTTCTTTCTGTGTGAGTTCTTTGAAATAGAAGGTCTTTTCTATGGTTTTTATGTCTCCATAAAATAAATAGTTTCTAGTTTTGTATATGTGAAAATTGATTCTCAGGATAAGATCTCATACTATACACGACACTTAAAAGTCATCCTTTTCTGGGCCTAGAGAGAGATAGTAAAACAGTGGGTAAAACACTTGCCTTACTTGTGATGGACTGGGTTTGATACATGTAGTCTCTTAAGCACCTTCAAGAGTAATTTCTGAGTGTAAAGCCGGGAGTAACCCCTGAGCATTGCTAGGTGTGGCCCCCAAACTGGAAAACAAAACAAAACAAAAAAAGAAAAAAAGTTTTAATTCTTTCAACAGAAGACACCTTAAATACAACTTGTATTTTTAAGATTCTCATTAGTAAAACATGAAACATTAGAGAATGAACTCAAGGCTTTTTAGTTTTGATCTGATTACATTTTTAATTTTGTCACTTTTTGCAAGATTTATTTGTAATTGAATTACATTATTATAATTCATAATAAGTATTGTAATGACATGGAACCATCATTAACAGTATTGTAAATCACAGTACCTCAATAAAATACAGTATTTTATATGTATTTTATTGGTTGTATGTATTTTAAGGGAAAGGAGCCAGTACAATGACCTTTTCTTTTTCTGATCTGTTCTATTTAAAGAAATTCAGACACAACAAATGAAATCTGATATGTTAAACTTGGAAAGGGTTCAAGAAGTCATAAACATGATGAAGGTTTTTTGGTAACAAAAACTTGAGATGTGACTGAGAAGATATTTCTACTTATAGAGAGATAAAAACTTAATTATTGGCATAAAATAAGTAAGGTATGAGGATTTAATTGTGCCTGGGAAAATATTGAATTGAAGGAGTGAACATTCTGATTAGAAATGTTTCTACACATTTATATTTAAATATATATTGTTTCCATTTGTAAGAGCTTTTATTGTTGTTCTTTGGGCCATACCCAGTGGCGCTCAGGGGTTACTCTGATTCTGCATTCAGAAATCACTCCTGGCAGGCTTGAGGGGAACTATATGGGATGCTGGGGATTGAAACCGGGTTGACTGTGTGCAAGGCAAACGCCCTATCCGCTGTGCTATCCCTCTCGCCCCGTGTAAGAACATTATACTAGTAATGTAATATTGAAGATTACTTAAATGGTACTTGTACTAAGTTCATCCATACAAAGTTGGGTTTTGGATCTGATTTACTGGTTGCCAGAGACTACTACTGACATGGTGCTTGGGGGCCGCTTCTGGTTTACTCTGATCATTTATTTGTTGTCAGGGATCAAACCATGTCTCCCACATTCACACATACACACCAGCCCTTTGAAATACCTCTCTAGCCCTAAATTCATGTTTTATGATTGGTCAACCAGAATGACACTTCAGTGTACAGGCCTGAGGATGTGTTACTTCTCATTCTCTGGAGTTCTCAGCGTCTGTAAGGTTGTAGCAATGGTTCTTGGGGGACCTTGTTATGCCAAGAATTAAACCCTGTTTGGGTGAATCCGAGGCATGTTCCCTAACTGCTTACTAGACTGTCTTCCTGTCTCCCTGCTTGAATCTTACTATGTCTGTATACGTACAACCTGTAATATTTGTCCGTGTGATACATTTTTTAGCTGAATATTTATTTTGCTTTGTAATTTTATTAGTGCACCAAACATACTGTTTTGCTAATTGTCGTTTTCATGTCACTATTTTTCTAATAATGCTAATAGAAGAAATACTAACAGACTATTAATCTGAATAGTAACTCCTATTTTGTTCTGTAAATATACTTTTTGGTTATTTTCTTACTATATGATGACTACATATTTTCTCCTCCAATTTATTTTTAAGTACACAATTGATGGATTATTATTATATGATGACTACATATTTTCTCCTCCAATTTATTTTTAAGTACACAATTGATGGATTATTATTATATGATGACTACATATTTTCTCCTCCAATTTATTTTTAGATACACAATTGATGGATTATTTCTAACATACTACTATTGTTTGAATCTCACCCCCTATTACGGTTTTCCTGCTCAAGAAGTCCTTCCAGTTTTTGCTGATAATGCTGCTGAGACTTCCTCTAAGTCCCATCCCCATTGTGAATATCTTGCTTCTTTTTTCTTCTTGTCCTTTTTAGAGCTTTATCTATGTTGTCATGGCAATCTTGGCATCACTACCCAGCTTCCCTTTAGTGTCAGAGTTTATGTATAGTTCCTAACTTCTAGAGAATTGAATTTAGATGGGCTAGATATTTTGAAAGGGACCAAGAGCTATCTTACAGTGTTAGCAAAGTATCATAAAATGGCATGTGTGATAAAGAATTTTAAGAAGTAGATATATTAAGAGAACTTATGAGATATAAAACCTTTTCTTGAGTTAGACCAATAGTACAGCATATAAGGTGTTTGCCTTCATGTGATCAACTTGGATTTGATCCCTTGTGCCAAATAGCATCCTCTGAGCACAGAGCCAAATTCTAAACATTTTCAGCTGTGGCCCAAATACCAAAAAACAAACAAACAAA
>PVKC010017318.1:0-20266 GCA_004027635.1 Crocidura indochinensis | reverse complement strand
ATAAATATATTATTAAAAAAACAAATGTAAGGGGCCCGGAAAGATAGCACAGCAGCGTTTGCCTTGCAAGCAGCTGATCCAGGACCAAAGGTGGTTGGTTCGAATCCTGGTGTCCCATATGGTCCCCTGTACCTGCCAGGAGTGATTTCTGAGCAGACAGCCAGGAGTAACCCCTGAGCACCGCCGGGTGTGGCCAAAAACAAAACAAAAAAAAAATGTGAGCATTCTTTTCATATCACTGTGACTGCCAAAATTCCCCATATATACCCCAATTATTCTCATTAAAGCAGGACATTTTGTTCTACATAACCTTGTTTGGTCCCTCATTTCTTCATATTTTGCTGTTCATGTACCACTTTCCTAGAGGGAATTCAAAGAAGTTCTCTAATATAATCGAACCAAGCTAGCTGCACCACTCCTCATATGAAAACATGTTGCAGGACATTTTGTTCTACGTAACCTTGTTTGGTCCCTCATTTCTTCATATTTTGCTGCTCATGCACCCACTTTCCAAGGGAATTCAAAGAAGTTCTCTAATATAATCGAATCAAGCTAGCTGCACCACTCCTCATATGAAAACATGTTGCTCCAAGAATGACAAGGTGTACTATAATATGCAGTTGTCCCCCTACCCTATCTCTGTATTATTTGATCTGGAGCCTTAGAATATGCCCTTGTTTGGAAGGAGAATGTTGCAGATGTAATTAAGATGGCATAATAATGGATTGAGGTATAGCAATCCAATGACTAGAGTATATGAGAAAAGGTCACACGAAGGAAGAAGTTCACAAAAAGATAGAACCAGAAATTGAGGTGATACACCTAAGCCAAGGAACACAAAAGATTTCCAGGAGTAGAAGCTAAGAAGAGACAAGGAAACATTGTTCCCCAAAGAAGTCAGAGGAAGCATTTAGCATGCAACATTTTGATTTCATGCATACAGTCTCTAGGATTAACGAGAGGAATTAAGGCATTTATCTTGAGCAACACCAACCCCAAATTCAATCTCTTCCATCACCCCAAGAACTGCCAGGTATTGGCATCCATCACTAACCTCCAAACAAACAACTGAGAACTTTGAGTACAGTTTCTGTTATGTTAGGACAGTTTCTTGTTAAAACAACCCTTGAAAGGTACCGTTATCAACTTTTGGAAGGGACCATATGACAATGATAGTTGGAAATAATCACCCTGGAAAAGAACTGGGTTATGAAAGGAGGTAAAATGATATGCATGATACCCTTTCAGTAACAGTATTGTAAACCACAGTGCTTAAAAAAGAGAGAGAGACATATGCAGAGAGAAGGAGAAAGAGAGAGAAGTGTCTGTCATAGAAGGTTGCAGGACAGAAACCAGGGACATTGGTGCCAGGTACTGTACACTGGTAAAAGGATGGGTATTGGAACAGTGTATGCCTGTAATTCAATCATAAACAACTTTGTAACTGCATATCTCACAGCCATTCCATTTTTACAGCCATTCCATTTTTAAATAGTAAAATAATTAAAAATAGACATAAATTAAAAATAAACAATAATAGTCCTTGGAAATGAATAAATAACTTATGTATAGTTAAAAACAATGTTAATATTTTTCTTTCTCTTCCTTTTTCCTGCTCTGAAATATGAGTAATTTCCCTAGGGAAACAGCTCAAAGTGTTTTCTGAGAAGCAATACTGAAAGCAAAACCAAAGCTTCCCACTAGACTGACTTGCCCATCCGGGCTTTTTGAGGTCACACCTAGTGGTGTAATTTATAGGTAAGACAAATACTCCATTAGGTCCTAAAAAGATTTGAATCACCTTTGTTTGCAAGAAAGCTTGAGCTTGAGAAAGATGACAACAATGAGATACATTATGTCTTATTTCTACATGCTGACTTTATTCCTCCTCATTCATCCATCTGTCACTAGAAAGAATCAGTGATCTAGGAAGTGGCTTACATTTTGTCTTTAATTTTGTATTGTTCTTATTATGTGTATAGCTGGCTTCTATTAGAACATTTAAAACAACTGTTTACTGTTTTATTTAGTTTTGTCTTGGAGGAGAAGTGCCGAGTCCTATTTTGAGTTGCTTGTTTTATATTGTTGTTTTATTATTAAAATTATCATACCAAATATTTATGTTCTTACACCTGGCACAATAGTTTTGTGCATAAAATTCACAGAGTAAATTATTGTCTTTCTTTGTGTTCTTACGTGATTTTTAAATAAATTTTTATTGAAATGTAGTTCTATATTGATATATACCATTGTATTGGTTTCAGTTGTACTAAATGATTCAGCAGTTGTAAATTGTGAAATTATTAGAACACTAAGTTTAGTTTCCATGTCACCATACAAAGTTAACTTTTAGAATTTACTCTTTAGTTTTGCTTTCCAGAACCATCCCAGAACTGCTGTGGGCCACCAAGGCTTCATACAAAGGGAACTGGGCAGAAGCCAGGCAATGCCAGTGATGAAATACCTGACCCTACATGCACTTCAGTCCTTTGATCTATATCTGAGACCCATAGAATTTACCCTTTATCCACCCACACCTAAGTCCCTTATCTCTAGAAGCTATTTTTTTTCAGTTCTCTTATCCGGTAGTGATGAGGTTTTGTTTGTTTTTGTATATTTTTTGTTTGATTTTACAAGTCAATAAAAAACTTACAGTATTTCTTCTCGGATTTTTGGGGGCACAATTTAGATTCATCCATGTTCTTGTAAGTGGCAAGACTTCAGCTTTTCTATTAATTACTAATATTCTGTTGTTCCATTTAAAGCAGGGGTCTCAAACTCAATTTACCTGGGGGCCACAGGAGGCAAAGTGGGGGTGATTCTTGAGTGCAAAGTCAGTAGTAAGCCTTGAACATTGGGGGTTGTGACCCAAACAACTAAAACAAAACAAAACAAAAAAAGATTACTCTAGGGTAGGACCACAAAATGTTGTACGGAGGGCTGGAAATGGCCCACGGGCAGCCAGTTTGAGACCCCTGATTTAAAGTATGTGTATATATTTCACTGATTTAAAGTATGTGTGTGTGTGTGTATATATATATATATCTCCAAAATTCCTCTTCTTACTTGACCCACTTGATTTCTTTCCTTCCCTGTCCTCTTCCCTTTATTCAATGGGTTCACGTTGATCTGGATATTCCTCCCCTTTATTTTCTTTTTGGACAAACCTAGGGGTGCTCAAGGATTACTCCTGATCTCTGATCAGAAATTACCTCTGGTGGTGCTTGGGGAACCATTTGGCACACTAGAGGTTGAACCCAGATCAGCTGCACTCAAGGCAGTCTTACCAGCTGTCCTATTGTTCTTGTTCCTGTACCACCCCTTTACTAACTTGCATTCTGTCATTCTATTATTTTCTATATATATCACAGATAAATGAGACCATTCTGTGTTTGATCTATTGACTTATACAGTTAATTCTCTACTTCAATTCAAGTTGTATCAAATTGCATAATTTCATCATTTCTTGTAACTGCACAGTGTTACATTGTGTATATCACAATTTCACAATCTACTCATATATCATTGAACACCTACTTTGATTTCAGAACCTAGTTATTGTGCTAATTGCTGCAATGGATACTGGTGTGCATGCGACCTCTTGAATAGTTTTTGTGTCCTGGATCTAGAAACACAAAAGTTGTATTGCTTGATCATATGGCAGCTCAATTATTACTTTTCTGAGAAATTGACATACTGTTTCCATATGGGTTAAAACAAATACCAGTAATAGATGAATACTTTTTTCTGCCATATCTCTGCCAACACAGATTGCTCCCAGTTTATTTGATATGTCCTATTCTCCTTCTTTCTTTCTCTCTCCTCCTCTCTGTCATATCTCTGCCAACACAGATTGCTCCCAGTTTATTTAATATGTCATATTCCCCCTCTCTCTCCCCTCTCTTCTCTCTCTTCTCTCTCTCTCTCTCTCTCTCTCACACACACACACACACACACACACACACACACACACACACAGCAGCAGCAGCAGCAGCAGCAGCACTCAGGAGTTATTCCTGGCTCTGTACTCGGAACTCTCTCCTGGCAAGCACGGGGATCATATGGGATGCCGGAATTTGAACCACTGTCTGAATCAGTTGTGTACAAGGCAAACGCCCTACCGATGTGCTATCTCTCCAGCCCTCAATGATATGTCCTATTCTCACTTGAGTGAGATGATTGTTATCTTAATTTATATTTCCTTGATAGTAAGTGAGATGAGCATTTTTGTATGCCTATTATCTGCCCATATGTTTATACCTTCATTAACGTATTTTATGGGTTCTGGTCTGACCTCAAGGTTTTAATACACTTTAAATTGACATTTTATGTAAGGTGTCATATATGATCCAGCTTCATTTTCTTATGCATAGTTTTCTAGCTTTTTTCATCTTTCCCAGAACCATTTGTTAGAGAGGCTATTTTTACGTCATGTGCCAACTCCTTTGTCAAAAATTAATTGATCATAGATCTGGGTATTTATCTTTGGTTACTCAATTCTAACCCATTGGTCAGAGATCAGTTCTTATTCCAATACCATACTATTTTCCAATACCATATATAACTTTATGGTATAGATTCAAGTCAGGTAATGAGAGATGTACAAGATTCTTATTTTTCAATTTGAGTTTAGCTATTCATGTTGTTATATAATTCCATACAAACTTTGTTATGACTGTTCTAAGTCCTTAAAGAATGGTGTCTGAATTTGAATAGGGATTGTCTTAAATATACATAGTAATTTAGGTAAGATGGTCATTTAGTCATTTGAGATTATAATTTTTTTAATTCTTAAGCATGGAATGTTGTTTTATTACGTATAGTCATTCATCAATTTCTTAAATGACAGTTTTCATAGTATAGATCTCTTACCTCTTTTAATAAGTTGATTGTTAGAAGCAGTTTTTCATGGAATAGATTCTTTGATGATTTTTTTCTTCTAATTCATTATTTGTATATAGCAATGTGACAGATTTTTGTGTTTTGACTTTGTGGTCATCACTTTTCCATATTGGTATATTGTTTCTAGTGGACTCTTAGGTAGACCTATTTTTATTTTGAATATCTTTCACTAATGATTCAAATCCAACTCATTTTTCCCTTTATAAATTAGCACTTGAGCTTATATTTACTTTCCATATTCCCCATGATGTCAATATTGTCTTTATAGTTTGGTATACAAACTACTGTCATTTTGTTGTTTCTTTCCTTCCCTAAAGGGCTGATCATATATTGATTATTATTTTGTCAAAAGTTCTGACAACTGCTTTTTTAATAATTATTTTATTTAAGCACCATGGTTACAAAATTGTTCATGGTTGAGTTTAAGTCATAGAATTACTCTACTCTTCACCAGTGCACCATCAGTGCACTCAGTTTCCCTCCTATTCACCCACCCCACCTCTTCGATAGGCATACTTCTCTCTCTTTCATTTTTGACACTGTGTTTTGCATTATTGTTAACAAAGGGGTACCATACATATCACTTTATCCCCTTTAGGCACCCAGTTCTTGACCAGAGTAATCAGTTTCCAACTATGATTGTTTTCTTCTTCTCTTTCTCTTCTCTTTCTGTCCCTACATCAGGGATTTTACCAAGCATCTTAAATAATTCTTAACTCTTAATTCTGTGACTAACTCAGTTCCACTCTCCCTCCAATCTCCACTGGGAAAAAAAACCCAGATTTAATTTTTTTCAAACTCTTTTAGTAATATCACTTGATTTGTTTTTAAACCATTTTCACTGAAGTACTTGGATTTACAATTAATCATAATTTTCATGAACATATAATGTCAACAACCACATATATCCACAGAGAGCTTGCTTCCTTCCACCAGTGTCACCAAGTGTCCCAAGGACTCCTCAAGTAACCCTTGAACCAACTCTACCAACACCAAGAAGATCAGTTATGCAGACAAACTCTTTAGTATGGCTTTTATTACTTGATAATTTTAATGACCATCACTATCTTCTATTAGCAATTCTAACTAGCATTAATCCCTTGACATTCTCATTATAATTTGTATTTCCAGTGATATCATTCTGTTTATTGTTCCTATCAACATGTCCTGCATGTTTGCACCTCTGAGAGTTTTTCTTCTGAGTCATCTATAGTATCCTCATGGGTATCTTCAGGCCTGGAGAGATAGTATAGCAAGTGTGTAGGACATCTGCCTTACACATAGTCAATCCAAGTTCAAATTCTGGGACCACAGGAGTTTTTCAAGCATGTGCAGGAGTGATCCCTGAGCATAGAGCCAGTAATATAGTTAGGTGTTGCTCAAACCTCCACTTCCTCATGAGGAAAAAAGGAGAGAGAGAGAGAGAGAGAGAGAGAGAGAGAGAGATCATCATCAAATCCTACCAGCACTTCAAAGTTTGAATTTAAATCCCACATGGCTGGGAAGCCATTCTTCCAAAGTTAGGATAATTTTATTGCTATGAAACACATGAGTGGGTATTTAAGGTCACACTCAGAACTGTTAAGGAGTTTGCCTTGCATTCTACTGACCCAAGACAGACTGATGTTCAATCCCTAGCATCCCATATGGTCCCCCAAGCCAGGAGCTATTTCTGAGCATATAGCCAGGAGGACCCCCTGAGTATCACCGGGTGTGACCCTGCAAAAAAAAAAAAAAAAAGAATTACTAAGGGCTATTTCTGCAACTCTTATCAGCAATGACCCCTGACAGTGTTGGGAGATCATATGAAATGCCAAGGATCAAGCTATAGGAGACTGAATGGAAGATGAGCCTTAAGCCCTATGCTTTTCCCAGTCCAGTTACTTTCTATTGATTATCCTCAGTTTAATTCAGATTCTTGAGGGGGAACAAAGGAAGCTTACTGTATATTGGCTATACAAAAAGTTAAAATACAACTATAACATAAAAATTATTTATTCAGGTCTGAAATTTACTAATCTAAAATCCTCTAAAACTCAAATGCTTATAGAGGCTAGTTGGTAATAAAGTTGTGTAAATCTTACTGGCTTGTAGGACTTGTTAGAGCTTGGGGCACTTTTTGCATTATATCCCTAAATTACTCAAATTCAAATAAACCACAATTTTTGTATTAGACTGTTTAAAAATCAATAATTAATTTATGTATTTAAATTCAATTTGTTTTTTATTTATCTAGATCTTTGTATGTACATAAGCATATGACATATACTTAGGGAGAAGAAATTACCAAAGGAGTCAAGACTACCTAGTTAAGTAGAGAATCAAGTATCACACAAGCATAATTCTTTATACTAGGATTCTTGAACTTTTTTTATAAAGTCTTCATGACTTTGCTATTCTACAAAGCACATAATTATTGAAAGCTTTAGTTGTTTGTGTCTTATTTATTTCTATATACCAGAGCTTGGCACAAAATGAAAATGGTGTAAATATTTTTAATAAAAAACAACTGAAATCTCTGTACCTTATTACAGTATCATAAAATTGATTTATTGATCTGCTCACAAACATATTTTAGAATTTAGGTAAAATGGCAAAAACTGGATCTATGAAATACTGAAAGTGAAATTTTTAGTACCGACAGTGAATTTATTGATTCTGTTATAAATTTGACTTTGGAGAATTTTTCATATTCTGTATATAAACTCAATTTATGAAGATTTTCTTGATTTCTCTGGAAATATATAATCTACTAATAGAATTAGATAAATTAAATGTATTACTTCTTATATGGAAATAAACATACTGATATATGAAAATCTACTAGATAAGTATTACACTTATGCTATTAAATATAAGGTATACAAAATTACTGTAAGAGACAAACACTTTCTTGGAAGCTTCAGGGAGGCCTTCAGGTGTGTAATAGAATTAACTAAAGCCAAAGGTGTCCCGTTGGCCATTAGTAATGTATTGAATGTGTAAGAATGTAAGATTACTTGGGAAGACACTTATAGTGTGATTTATTTTTAATCTCAAGAAAAAACTGAGATAGAAGAAAAACAAGATGGATCAGGATGAGAAATCAAAATTAAAGCAACTGTGAAAATCCTCGGAAATCTCAGGCATTTATTAGTGACTAAGACAATAAAGGTCATATCAGTAAAGGTTTCATAGGCCACACTAAGGAGAACTTTATAAAATAATTCAGTGATTAATATTTAAGTAAAGGGCACTAATAAAGTCTTCTCAGCAGGCATGAGACGATTAAATTCGGTAGTCAGATGACTATTTTCTTACTTTGTGAAAATATATACTTTTCTAGGTGTAAAAGGCATAGTAGGAAACAAAATAATGATCCCTTTCCATGCATAAGATCTTAGGAAATATCAAGTAATAATATAAACAAGAAATTTATGTGGCATGATAAAAAGGAAGGAATGCTTTGGAAACGAGAGACAAATGTCTTACAGGGGGATATGGATTATTAGTACAGTTTCAACAAGACTGTCTCAGCAAAAGAACAAAGTGTTCAAGTACATGACTGTGAACTGGCAGCAAGTATCTCTTTTTGACTCTGGAGAAGTTGTGCAGTCCTGTAAGAAACTTGGGCTGGAAATTATAATTCTAGTATCTCAAGAATCAAGATTATAATAGGGCATAAGGGGAGAAGGACATTAGAGGTAAAACCAAAAACTCCAGATAGCACTTCTGGGTTGTGGAAAACTTGACTTTATAATATGACTTAATAGAGTTTCCTAATATGGGATTCAAGATGGAGGGGCCTATTGCTTGGACTACTAGAAGGATGTGAAAAGGGAAGTCAACAACTAGTTATACCAGCCTCCCACTGCTGTAGCTCATAGAACTTGAAGGTCAGGTTTTGTAACCATATATCATAGCAAGGATCAAACCCAGATTGGCCCTGTGAAAGGCAATAACTCTCCCTACTGTAGTATAGCTCTGGCCCCAAACTTTGGGCTCTTAACCCTTGCATTAGCATATTATCTTTAGAAGAAAGAGGTTTCTGGTTGGAAAGTACCTTTATTATAGCGTCAGTCTGTCTGATGCTATAAGAAAAGTCCCTTTGGATGGGCAAGGAAGAAGGGAAGTTAAAGCCAGTAGTGAGTGATAAAAGAGTCCTCTATCTTCTCAGAACTTGATGTTAATATACTATCCTATCCTTCTGTACTCTAAAGAGAACAGTGGGTAAGTAAAAGACCTGTCACTGCAGTTTAAGATGATAATAATTCTGATTTGCATTTTGATTCAAAAGAATGTCTTCAAGTCTAAGGTGTGTCTTGAGCATGGCATTTGATTCCTTTCCTAGTTGTAACCTATTGTAATATTTCCTTCCCTAAATAACAAAAGTCCAGTTCACTATAGACTTCATATTTTCTTTTGCTTTATTTCTAGTCTTGCTATTATTTAAATGTAGCTAAAGAAATCTGCTGTTTCCATATCCTTACTTCCTATTTTCTCTCAAAATCTCAAAGTTATTTCTACTGCATTATTCATATTATCCCAGACTTCCATATTGTTAAGTACAACTTTCAAAAGCATTTGAATCTGCTGATCACCCCTTCCTTACAGCACTGTGCATTAAAAGTTGCACCTTATTTTCAGATGAGATGAGTAGATCAGGAGATAATTACCACTGAAAATTCATTTCTCTTATAAACAAATTCCAAGAGAGGGGGTATGCCAAACAACAGGAAACTACAGGTAAATACTAGAATCATAATACAGAATATAAGGGGTGAAGGCAGAAAAATAAACAGAAACCTTGAAATATGACTCTGAGTTGAAATATGGGTAGGAACTTTTATTGTGGTTTCCACAGGAAGAAATGGGTAAAGGTAATAAAAATTGACTTCAAATGAGCTAGTTTGAATTTATGATAGTAGGCTTAAGATTATTTATTATTTGGTTATGATGGCAGGTACATAGTGATCCAAAGCATGAAAGGCCCTATTTGGAGGCTCTTGATATAGTCATTTTACATGTGAAAAGTGCATTTCTGGATGTTGGGGCAATAACTCAAAATGTTGGCACAAATGACATCGCCTGGTATTGTCCTGGTGTTCCCTATTCATCAGGCTTGACCTTGTTGGGTCAAACATCACAAGAATTGGTCCCCAGATTCCCAGTTCAGCTAAGGAGATCCCTTTCCACTCCAAAACCTAGAATTCTTTCTATTGACTAAAATAACAAATGTGAAAAGTGCACTCAAAGGTAAAACTCGGGAACTGATTGAGTCTAAGACAGGCAGTTCTTCCAGGATCAGGAAGACCTTGGATATCAAAGCATCAAAACTAAAATAATAAACATCATGATTCATTTATCTTCTCATCATTCTTCTTTAAGATTTATGAATGTTGGAAAGTCCCACACCTCAGTCCTTAAACCTTTACTTTTTCCCGTTTCTTCAGGCAATGTCATGCAATTCCATGTCTTTAGTAACATTTAAACACTGGTGACTCCCAGATATACTTATCTCCAAGCCCCAGATCACCTGTTAACCAATTGCAAACAAAACCTATCTATCCAGGTGCCTAATAGGTTCTCAGATCAAATGTGCAAACATAACTGTCGATTTCTTAAACAAAAGTTAACCTCTTAATCTGTTCCTCTTAGTTTTTCACATTTGAATAAATTGCACCTTTGTTACTCAAGCCCCAAGCCTAGAAATGTCTAGATTCCCTGATTTTGTCTACCTACATAACTAAACTGCCAGCAATTTCCATTGTATTTTTAAATAAGAGATATAAAGAAAAGACATATTTTGTTTATGGGTTGAAATAGTTCATATTTTTAAGATAGCTGTATTTGCTGATAGATGTAGAGATTCAGGGAAATCCCTCTAAAATATTTCACCACATTCATTCTGTTGGGGTTGGTACTGCATGTATAAAACAATAAATTAATACCATTACAAACCACAATACCTTAATGAAAATAACAGATTACAAAAACAGAAGAAAAAGATATCCTTTCTACTTTGTCTTAAAGTCCTAAAGAAGCTGGGAATGAAGAGATAGCATGGATGTAAGGCGTTTGCTTTGTATGCAAAAGGATGGTGGTTCAAATCTCGGCATCCTATATGGTCCCCCAAACCTACTAGGAGCAATTTCTAAACGAAGAGCCAGGAGTAACCCCTGAGCACTGCCAGGTGTGACGCCCCCCTCAAAAAAAAAAGTCCTGAAGAAGCTAAGGAGAAAATCATCTGCATTTTTTCCTTGGAAATATATGAGCTGATTCAAATTTTATAAAAAATGCATAGTATAGGAAAATAGTTCAAAAGACTGTACTGCAGCTCAAAGTTCATATTCAGGCATAACATACCCCCTTAGTCATTCCAGCACTGCTGGGTATGACTTTGATACCTACCAGCATTTCTGGGCCTGAGCATTGAATTATCTGGCTTGCACTGTCGTGCCTCATATATCAGAGAGTGACCCTATACCTCTGATTACTGCTGAAGAGGACCCCCCCCACACACACACACACACACTTACTTGAGACCCACCTGGTTTTGATCCCCAGTACTCCATGGTCACCTGAGCCCTACCAGGAATGATTCCTGTGTACCGAACCAGGATAAATCTTGATGTTAGATGTGGCCTCAAAATAACAACCAATTAAAGAGACAAATATTAAATCTATAGAATTTTTAGGAAAAAGTACAGATGTAAATTTTTGTAACCTTGGTTTAGGCCATATTCACCGCATCTAAATTCAAACAATACATGAAAATAGATAAACTAAACTACATCAAAATTAAATTAGGGGCCAGAGAGATAGCATGGAGGCAGGGAGTTTGCCTTGCATGCTGAAGGACGGTGATTCAAATCCTGACATCCCATATGGTCCACTGAGCATGCCAGGGATGATTTCTGAGCATAGAGTTAGGAGTAACCCCTGAGAGCTGCAGGGTGTGACCCAAAAATCAAAAAAATAATAATAAATTAAATTAAATTTGTTTCTAAATTAAATAAGACCCCTTGTATTTTCAAATATGCTATGAAAAGTGAAAGAACCCTCAGATTGGGAGAAAGTATTTGCAAATTACATGTTTGGGAAATAGCTCCTCAAAAGTCTAATCATAGAATTATCAGTTAAATAAGCATTTCTACTTCTACATATATACTAGGAGAGGAAAAGCATGTCTGCATAAAAATTTTACATAAGTGTATATATCAGCATTTGTAATAATCCAGTAAGAGTGAATTTGAGCATCCAACAACTCATTCACAGCTAAACAAAATATGGTATATTCATAGAATGAAGTATTCAGAAATGAAGTACTGACATAGATTGCAACATAAAGAAACTTCAACTATGCTCAGGACACACATAAGCTAGACATAAAGACCACTGTAGTATAATAGTATTTATAGAAATACCTTGAATAAGCAAATTGATAGAGACAGAAGTTAAAATATTTGTTGCCAGGGCTGATGTTAGGATGGATAGGAAAAGGAAATTGCAGTTTTAGTAAATGGATGTGGCTTGTTAGAGTGAAAAAAGCATATTGTTCTTCTAAATCAGGGATTTGTTTTCTGAAAACTCTGCATAAAGCAGCCTTCCCAATCCACTTCATGTAATATATTTGGGGCTTAAAAAAAACCTTAAGCATCTAGTGTTAAATGGAAAAAAGTATAAAAATAAATTAAAGAGAAAGATATCTTTGGATGTTTTGCAAATTATTTGTTTTGTATCTCAAGGATGTGGCAGGTGCTAATTTCAATTGATGCCTAATGCAAATATCATGCAGATATCATGCAAAGCTCCCTTAGGAACTTTTAAAACAACTTTGGCAGTACTCAAGCAAGCTGCCTTAATTTACAAAAATAAGGTGGATATCTGCATTTTTCATTAATGATGGCCTCACAGAAGAATTATTACTTTACTTTGTAAGTGCCAGCGAACTAATTCAAGGCTTCATATATGCAATGAATGTACTCTGCCACTGAGTTGCACCTACAGAATTAGTTCTGTGCTCACTCCTAGCAGTACTTAGAAGGTTATCTGCATGCAAAGCAAGCACTTTAACTTTCTGTACTATTTCTCAAGATCCCCAGATCTTTTTTTTTTTTTTTTTTTTGGTTTTTGGGTCACACCCAGCGGTGCTCAGGGGATACTCCTGGCTCCATGCTCAGAAATTGCTCCTGGCAGGCACGGGGGACCATATGGGGCACCGGGATTCGAACCGATGACCTTTTGCATGAAAGACAAACGCCTTACCTCCATGCTATCTCCTGGGCCCCAAGATCCCCAGATCTTATAACAGCACGAAGAAACACAATGGTCTAAATGGTAGTTTTCTAAAACACCATTGGCCCCAGAGTATAACAAGGAGAAACAGAGCAGAAGAGGAGAAACACAAAAGCTTATATTCTCTTTTATACTTTTATTATTTAATCTGTTTATTCTCTTTTATATTCTCTTTTATACTTGAAAGAAACCTGAAGAAAGATATAGATGTTTATATTGAGCAGGTGTTCAATTATTTGCTCTCATAGAGGTCTGCAATAATGTTCTAATATTTTTTAATTAATATCTTTAAACATCTTGATTACAAACATGATTGTGGTTGGATTGCAGTCATGTAAAGAATACCCCCCTTCACCAGTGTAACATTCCCATCACCAATGTCCCAAATCTCCCTCCTCCCCACCCCACCCCCATCTGTACACTAGATAAACTTTCTACTTCCTTCACTCATTCGCATTGTTATGATAGTTCTCAATGTAGTATTTCTCTAACTGCACTCATCACTCTTTGTGATGAGCTTCATGTGGTGAACTGTAATGTCCAGTCCTCCTCTCTTTTGTCCCTAAAAATCATTGCAAGAATGTCTTTTATTTTTCTTAAAACCCATAGATGAGTGAGACTATTCTGCATTTATCTATCTCCCTCTTACTTATTTCACTCAGCATAATAGATTCCATGCACATCCATGTATAGGAAACTTTCATGACTTCATCTCTCCTGACAGCTGCATAATATCCCATTGTGTATATGTACCACAGTTTCTTTAGCTATTCATCTGTTTAAGGACGTTTTGGTTGTTTCCAGAGTCTGGCTATTGTAAGTAGTGCTGCAATGAATATAGGTGTGAGGAAGGGATTTTTGTATTATATTTTTGTGTTCCTAGGGTATATCCCTAGGAGTGGTATAGCTGGATCATATGGGAGCTCAATTTCCAGTCTTTGGAGGAATCTCCATATCATTTTCCATAAAGGTTGGACTAGATAGCATCCCCACCAGCAGTGAATAAGAGTTCCTTTCTCTCCACATCCCCACCAGCACTGATTGTTCTTGTTCTTTGTGATGTGTGCCAGTCTCTGTGATATGAGATGATACCACATTGATTTGCATCTCCCTGATGCTCAGTAATGTGGAGCATTTTTTCATGTGTCATTTGGTCATTTGTATTTTTTCTTTAACAAAGTGTCTGTTCATTTCTTCTCCCCATTTTTTGATGGAATTAGATTTTTTTTCTTGTAAAGTTCTGTCAGTACCTTGTATATTTTTGATATTAGCCCCTTATCTGATGGGTTTTGGATGAATAGTTTTTCCCATTCTGTGGGTGGCTTTTGTATCCTAGGCACTATTTCCTTTGAGGTGCAGAAGCATCTCATCTTAATATAGTCCCATCTGTTTACCTGTGCTTCTACTTGTTTGGAAAGTGCTGTTTCCTCCTTAAAGATGCCTTTAGTTTCAGTGTCATGGTGCACTGCACTTTCTTATCTGATTAATTATACTGAAATCTGTCAATTTCCTAAAGACCATATTTGATCATTTCTTCAAGGTCATCCATGAACCAATGAGTTGCATGTGTTAACCTGAGGTGAGGCAGAAATAACTGCCTGAACCTAGGATCATATCTATAGACCTGGCAAAGTTTTCTGCATCAGTATCAGAACTCGAAATCTACTAAAGACCCTAATGCTACCTTGGCACCAACTTGCACCATAGTTAGTTTATATGACAGCCTGATGACTTGTTTTCAAGCAACAACTTCTTTTCAGGGCAGGTGTCCCTGCATCTCCATCTAACAGTAAGATGAAACCAGAAGATACTTAATGGCTCCCTGGCTTTGACATAGGATCTATGCAAAAACCAGGATCTCAAATAACAGAAACTCTACTGTGTCTGAGAAGAACTTTTACTGGGACCATAAATGTGCCTCAAGCCTGTAGTTGGTCAAGGGTAGGGTCTCCCTATTTTTTAGGCCAAAAGTTTTTCCTTTCTATTTTCCCCCAACCTTTTCTGTGCCTATGTAAAAACAAAACAAAACAAAATACAACAACAACAAAAACACCTGCTACACTCCATTTTTGTTTCTTCTTTTAGGTTTTTTAGTTTTTTGTTTTGGGTTTTTTTTTTTCTGGTTTTTGGGTCACACCCGGCAGCACTCAGGGGCTACTGCTGGCTCTGTGCTCAGAAATCGCTCCTGGCAGGCTCAGGGGACCATATGAGATACTGGGATTCAAACCACCTACCTTCTGCATGCAATGCAATCACCTTATCTCCATACTATCTCTCCGGCCCCTGTTTTTTTTAATCTTTTAATTATAGGCTCCCACCTTTTTCATAGAACCTTGAGACATGAATTACTTTGTTTTACCTCATATTTCTTCATTTTTTTCTATAAAATTAAGAAGAAGGGTGGGCCCGGGAGATAGCATGGAGCTAAGGCGTTTGCCTTTCATGCAAAAGGTCATCGGTTCGAATCCCGGTGCCCCATATGGTCCCCCGTGCCTGCCGGGGGCAATTTTTGAGCGTGGAGCCAGGAGTAACCCCTGAGCACTGCCGGGTGTGACCCCAAAAAAAAAAAAACAAAAAAAAAATTAAGAAGGGAAAAAAGAAAGTTGGGGTCCAGGGACCAAGTGGTCTGGGGTACATTAGTGGAGAAAAATAAAAGACAGAATTAAATATCCAAGCCAAAGTCAACAACAATAGAATCAAAAGACCTAAACTTTAACAATCTATACTTAAATGGACTTGTTACACTGGCAGGCCAGGAAGAAAGAGTGGAGGTATAGGATGCACTCTGGGATCATTAGTAGAGAAAGGTCGACACTGGTGGTAGGAATGGTCCTGATTCACTGTATATCTAAAATTCAACTATGAAAGACTTTATAGATCACAATGCTTCCAATAAAATAAATTACTTTTAAAAAGATCCTCAGAATTTTATTCTTAAAGTATCAGAAGTGATACATGGGCAGTGTTAGTATTTTTTTTTAAGTCTCTGAATAATTTCTAAGACAGTCAATGTTGAAGCCCTCTGTTCAGTGATTCAAAGGTCAGGCTGGAGATAGATTATTTTACAAAACTTTGGGGGAAGAATTCTCATGTCCTCTATTTTTACAATAAGTAAATTTTTAGGATTGTCCACTCTAAATGGTATTTTAAAATAAAATTTTTCATTCAATTCAACTTTTTGTAAACTAAACATATCCCTGCTGGTAAACATAAAAACTAGTATCATTGATATTGATAAATAGAGAATTTGAGCAAAAATAAATGTAATACAAATTAAATGGTGCTTTTAATTTCTACCCAGATGTAAACACAAGATTAATATTTAACCAATTGCTGTTATCTGGAGTGTGAGGGTACAAAGTCTAAATTCTTTTTTTTGGGGGGGGGGTGTTATTTTAATTATGAGAACAAAGATACAGAGAAAGAGGATAGGGTAAGGTTACAGTGTAAGAACTATCACCCAGAAACAGAATTCTCAGTAGTCCCATCGATGATATCCCAGACTTGAACTTTCAGCCAAAGAGCATTAAGAAAAACAAACCAGAACCCATGTATACAATTACTTAGTCCCTCAAATCCCTAGATTCTAGTACATACTATTTCTTAGCAGCACACAATATAATCTACAAAAGTCTAAATTCTGTTTGATTTATTTTCCCATATTCTAGTGAATAAAATGCAAAAGATTTGTGTTTTTAAGATTGTGTCATAGTCACCTAAAAACTTGTGCCAAAAGCACCTGCTCTGGTAATTAGATCTCACTTTGAAGAGTAAACATAACAACATCTTACTAGTCTAAAAGTGCAATATTTAATCTTTAAAGGGTTACTCCTGCACTGCAGGTCCTGTAGATATATTTATATTTATATTTATATTTATAAAAATATATTTATGGGGCCAGCGTGGTGGCGCTAGAGGTAAGGTGTCTGCCTTGCCAGCGCTAGCCAAGGATAGACCGCGGTTCAATCCCCCAGCATCCCATATGGTCCCCCAAGCCAGAAGCGACTTCTGAGCGCATAGTCAGGAGTAACCCTTGAGTGTCACTGGGTGTGGACAAAAAACCAAATATATATATATATATATATATGTTATGAAATAATTCTTACTCACAAACTATATTTCTATATAGTCTAAAGATTAAGGTATTTTAAGGTATTTTAAATCTGATGCCTAAATTTTCTTTAATCTAGCCATTAATCTTTTATTTTGTAAATTTAATTTTTAGTTGCCTATATCTTTTTAAAATCTTATTCAAAAATGCTTCAAAATGTTCTTGTCAAGAATTCCTAACTACAAACGCCCTGATTAAATATCACTATATACCTAAAATATTACTATGAAAGATTTGTAATCCACTTTGTCAAGAAATAAATAAATAAAAGATCAAGTATATTTACAAGAAATATAAAAAAATTCTTAACTACAAAGACTAATTTTAATATTTACTGATGTAGACTTGATTTGCTTGAGTAAACATTTTAAAACTATTTTGAATGTCTAAACAGCTGACCTAGAGTATCTGTTTATCTTTCTGACCAAAGGAGCAGGAGTGTAATAGATGGCTTTTGTTAAAATTTTCAATGTTCTTTACATGACTGAAACCCAAGTACAATCATATTTGTAATTAAGGTATTTAAATAAAGATATTAATAAAAAAATAATATTAATGCTAAAAAATTTTTTCAATGTGTAGTCAAATGGCAATATTTTTGAATGGTACTCCTAAATCTTAGAAGCTCCCTGGAAAGTGAACATTAAAAACCTCACAGTCCTGAGCAATGTTAAATGAACTAAAAAAATAAAATGGTTCCCAGCCACGTGTTTTGTTTCTTTAAAAACAGATACTAATATCTGTTAGAAATAATTTTTTTAATTTTTACTGTGGTCGAAGTGATTTACAATTCTCTCACAGTAATATTTGAGGCACATAGTGACAATTACTGAGGGGCATTCCCATCAACAGTGTTGTCCTCCCTCCACCCTTGTTCCCAGCATGCATCCCACATCTCCTTCTTTTACATCCATAATGCTAGTGCAACTGTTCCCCCCTTGTACAGTTTGTTGTAGATTGGGTATCAATTCTGTTGTCGTTGATTTTGGATTTGGTATTCAAGTCTGATCAGTTTTTATTTCCACCAAATGAACAGTCGACTGTCAGGTTTTGGTACCATTGGGGGAAAAAGGGAAAAAAAAAGCAAGCAAAAAAGAGAAAAACTAGAGGTTTTATGACTTCTAGGTGTCACAAATATCCATTTAGAAGGAGGAAGGGGAAAAAAGTCCAATCTAGGTTTCATCCCAGGCATTCTATATAGTTTGCCGAGTCTCCATGAATAATTTATGAGTGCAAAGCCAGGAGTAACACTGAGCCTTGATTGGCATGGCCCAAAAATAAAAAATAAAAAATAAAAAAAGAACTAAAAAGGAAAAGCATTATTTTAGAGTAATAGTTGAAATTTAAATAAAATTTGAGGATTAAAATAGAAATAAAGAAGAAATAAACTTCTTTCTAAGTAAGGCAACTTCTTTTAGATCTCAGTTCAGCCTATCTATATTTTAAAATTGTTTGTGGAAAATTCATTGAGGTGAAAGTCATGCATTTTGAAGTCAGACATCTGAAATGGCTCTGAAGTATAATTTTTCTCCGTCTTGGAGAAAACCTCTGTGAGCCCATTTCTCTCTCTCTCTCTTTTTTTTTTTTTTTTTTTGTTTTTGGGTCACACCCAGTGACGCTCAGGGGTTACTCCTGGCTATTCGCTCAGAAGTCGCTCCTGGCAGGCACTGGGGACCATATGGGGAACCGGGGGATGGAACCGAGGTCCGTCCTAGGTTAGCGCAGGCAAGGCAGGCACCTTACCTCCAGCGTCACCGCTCGGCCCCATGTGAGCCCATTTCTTAACAATAAAACAATAATGGTTTTACTACTTTATGGTCATATTTTGGAGTTTAAAGAATACAAGTATAAAGAATCTATCATAAGCCAGAGATATATAAGATATACAGTAAATATAAGGTTCATTGTCCCTCTCCCCTTGCTTATGGAAAAGGAGACATCTAGAGTGAACATGTAGAATGTGGTGATTATTGTAATATTGGTAGGGAGTGGGGAATAAACAGTGGTGAAGGGATGGGTATTAGTACATTGTATGAAGCTCAACTATCTACAACTTGTTATCTATTTATCTCATGGTGGTTCAGTTTAAATAAAAGAGGACTTTGCAATAGCTAGGTCTAATTATTGATAGCTCAGTAATTTAGGTCAATTGCTTTAACTCTCTGTTTCATTTCTTTTTTATTTTTTTAATTACAATTTTATTTAAGCCAATTTAAGTTTTTTCAGTTGATCATGTGACTGTTCAGAGACCAAGGAAATAGCTCAGTGGACATAATTTACATGTAGAAGCTCCAGTTTTCTTCCTAAGCAATATATGATGTTTCAAGAATTACCAGAGAAAAACAGCATTACTAAGCTGGACATGGCCAAAAGACCAAAATCAACTTGATTTCTTAGAAAGTATTGAAGAGTTTGGGGTATTGAAAGTATTGAAGAGTCTCAGGTGCATTGAGAGAGTTAAAAATAGACGGGTTCGGGCCAGAAAGATAGCATGGAGGTAAGTTGTTTGCCTTGCATGCAGAAGATCGGTGATTCGAATCTCGGCATGCCATATGGTCCCCCGTGCCTGCCAGGGGCGATATCTGAGCACAGTGTCAGGAGTAATCCCTGAGCGCTGCTGGGTGTGACCCAAAAACAAAAACAAAAACAAAAAAAATAGACAGGTTTAGTGTCCCATGTGGTCCCCCAAACCAGGTGCAATTTGATTTCTGGCATTCCATGTGGTACCCCCTTAGCCTGCCAGGAGAGATTTCTGAGTGCAGAGCCAGGAGTAACCTCTGAGCACTGCCAGGAGTGGCACAAAAACAAAAAATTATATAACATTGTAAACCAAAGTGCAAAAAATAATATATATATAAGCACCTCTTACAAAAGATTGGTGGGGTGGGTGGGAGGCAAATGGAGATGAGGAATTGGTGGTGGGAAATAGACACGGGTAGGAAGTGGTATTGAAATAAGTTATACCTAAAACCCAAT
>PVKC010017317.1:8776-20379 GCA_004027635.1 Crocidura indochinensis | reverse complement strand
GATGGTGGTTCGAACCCCAGCATCCCATATGGTCCCCGGAGTCTGCCAGGAGCAATTTCTGAGTGTAGAGCCAGGAGTAGCCCCTGAGCGCTGCCAAGTGTGGCCCAAAACCCAAAAAGTGTGGCACAAAAAAACAAAGAACAAAGAAATACTAAAACAAGCTTAAATTAGTGCTTGGCTCAGTCGTGTGCAAGGCAAACGCCCTATTGCTGTGCTATCACTCCATAGCTGTTCGTGTATAATCACAGGGGCATGCTTGGTTATGTTTGTGGGAAGTAGTATCTTTCTGTACTTTACGAAGATGCCTCTGAGCCACAGGATGGACAGAAACAAGCATGAGGGACTGGAGCTGCAGCACAAGCAGTAGGGTGTCTGCCTTGCACGCGCTAACCTAAGACGAACAGCAGTTTGATGCCCTGACACCCCATATGGTCCCCCAAGTCAGGAACAATTTCTGAGTGCATAGCCAGGAGTAACCCCTGAGCATCACTGAGTGTGGCCAAAAAACAAAACAAAAAAAAATGAAAGAAGAGAGAGAAAGAAGGAAGGAAGGAAGGAAGGAAGGAAGGAAGGAAGGAAGGAAGGAAGGAAGGAAGGAAGGAAGGAAGGAAGGAAGGAAGGAAGGAAGGAAGGAAGGAAGGGAAGGAAGGGAAGGAGGGAAGGAGGGAAGGAAGGAAGGAGAAAGAAAGAGAGAAAGAAAGGAAGAAAGGGAAGGAAGGAAGGAAGAAAGAAAGAAAAAGAAGGAAGGAAGACAGGAAGAAAGAAATAAAGAAACAAGCAGGGGCCCGGGAGATAGCATGGAGGTAAGGCGCTTGCCTTTTATGCAAAAGGTCATCGGTTCGAATCCCGGTGCCCCATATGGTCCCCCATGCCTGCCAGGAGCAATTTCTGAGCATGGAGTCAGGAGTAACCCCTGAGCACTGCCGGGTGTGACCCAAAAACCAAAAAAAAAAAAAAAAAAGAAAAAAAAAGAAAAAAGAAACAAGCAAGCACAAGAAAGTTGATGAGGACATTGTCTTGGCAGTCCTCATAGGACAGGAGATTCCCAACACTGCTGTTGGCAGTGAAACAGAAACACAAAAATTGCACACTTACTGGGGAACATCAAAACTGAAAGGGTGTGCACTGTGCTAGGGTCTGCAGCAAAGACTTTTGGGTACCTTTCTGAAGCTCCCAACTGCTAGGTACATGATCAGTAAAAACCCAAAGTCCCAGAGCAGAGCCACAGCCTGAAATTTCTTTTATTTAGTAAGAGGTTTATTGATATATACTTTATATGTAATAAAATTTATCCTGTAAATGTATAAAATTCATGGTTCTCACATTTTTTTTTTGGTTTTTGGGCCACACCCAGCAGTGCTCAGGGGTTTTTCCTGGCTCCATGCTCAGAAATTGCTCCTGGCAAGCACGGGGGACCATATGGGACACCCAGATTCGAACCGATGACCTTCTGCATGAAAGGCAAACGCCTTACCTTCATGCTATCTCTCCAGTCCCAGTTCTCACATTTTTTTTTTTTGATTTTTGGGTCACACCCGGCAGTGCTCAGGGGTTACTCCTGGCTCCATGCTCAGAAATTGCTCCTATCGGGCACGGGGGACCATATGGGGCACCGGGATTCGAACCGATGACCTTTTGCATGAAAGGCAAACGCCTTACCTCCATGCTATCTCCCAGGCCCCAGTTCTCACATTTTTTAAAGATGAACTTTGGGTCTGAGGAGATGATACAGCAGATAAAGAGATTGCTTTGCTTAAGACCAACCCAGTTTTATTCCTGGTATCCCCTATGATCCCCTAAGAACCCCCTAGGAATCACTCCTGAGCATAGAGCTAGGAATAACCCCTGAACACTATCAGCTGTGACCCCAATACACAGAGGAAATATTTCCATTTTAAAAATAATATTGCGGGGTGGGGCAGTGGTGCAAATGGTAGGGCGTTTGCTTTGCACGCAATAACCTAGGACCACGGTTCGATCCCCTGGTGTCCCATATGGTTCCCCTAGCCAGGGGTTATTTCTGAGTGCATAGCCAGGAATAATCCTTGAGTGTCAGCAGGTGTGCCCCCCCCAAAAAAAAAAACAAAAAAATTTAATATTGAGGGCCAGAGCAATAGCATAGCAGGTAGGGCATTTGCCTTGTAGATGGCTAACCCAAGTTTGATCCCCAACATCCTATATGGTCCCACAAACCTGCCAGGATTAATTTCTGAGCACAGAGCCAGGGGTAATCCCCTAAGCACTGCCAAGTGAGGCCCAAAATCTCCAAAATTCATACTACGAGGTAGCGATATACAGTAAATAAGGCAACTTTCCTTGCACAAGGTGCACCCAGGTTCAATTCCCAGCATCCCATATGGTCCCCTGGTCTCTGTTCCTGGGTACAGAGTCAGGAACAAGCCCTGACCACCTCTGGATGTGGCCCCCCACCAAAAATAAAGAAAAGTACAAGGGAGATGCGGGTTAGTTTATTAATTTGATTCCCATGGCCCTTCACTGTTGCTGTTGTGGGTGTTGTGAAATCTGGGGATACACAGCCTGGCTGCGGAATTCCAAGGGAACCCACATTAGGTGAGGTGAACACATATACTCAGGCATATGTCCCCTTCAAGGCCTGCAGTACTCTGGCCATGTGCTCCTGGGGTGGTGTGGAGTGGTCACACTTCGAGCTGAGGCAAACAAGTTGTGGATGTGGTGCTTGCCAGAATGTCAGTGGTGTCCCCACATGTGTCCACCAGAGGTCCCACTTCCTTGCCATGGTGCTCACTGAGCATGATACACTTTTTTTCAGTGCTCAAACACCTCTTGGCTGTGTAGTGGCTGGAACACGGATCACAGGCAGCATAGCTTCCAGGATTCTGCTCAGTGCATGTAAACACCAGATATTTAAACTTGTGTCATTATACTCGCAAAACAGGGACTCTAAGCTGCTGCATTGGTCCTCCAGGCCAGAGGTTTTAACACAATTCACAGATTTGCATAACCAGGTCTAACCTCAAGATATTTTTTTTCTGGGGCGAGGGTGGCCCTACCTGGCTGAGCTTGAAGGATCATATGGTACCAGGGATTGAAATAGGACTTCCGCAGGCAAAGCATATGCTCTAGATTTTTGGATCATGTCTCCAGTTCCTTAGAATATTTTCTTTCTTGCTCTCTCTCGCCTTCCCTTTTCCTTTCTTCTCCTTCTTCCTTCTTTCCCTCCATGCCTCCACAACTCTTTTTTATGTTTGTTTTTTTTGTTTTGGGGCCACACCTGTTGACACTCAGGAGTTACTCCTGGCTATGCGCTTAGAAATAGCTCCTGGCTTAGGGGACCATATGGGAGGCCAGGGGGTCAAACCTCGGTCCATCCTAGGCTAGTGCGCACAAGGCAGACGCCTTACAACTTGTGCCACCCCTCTGACCCTACCTCCATAACTCTTGTCTTTCTTTCTTTCTTTCTTTCTTTCTTTCTTTCTTTCTTTCTTTCTTTCTTTCTTTCTTTCTTTCTTTCTTTCTTTCTTTCTTTCTTTCTTTCTTTCTTTCTTTCTTTCTTCTTTCTCTTTCTTTCTTTCTTTCTTTCTTTCTTTCTTTTTCTTTCTTTATTTCCTTCCTTTCCTTCTTTCTTTTCTTTCTCTTTTTCCTTCCTTCCTTTCTTCTTTTCAGTTCTTTCAGTTCTTTCTTGCTTGCTTGCTTTTCTTTTTTCTTTTTTTCCCTTTTTTTCTTTTATTCCTGGATTTTTTTTTTTTTTTGGATTTTTGGACCACACCCAGTGATGCTCAGGGGTTACTCTTGGCTATGCGCTCAGAAGTCGTTCCTGGCTTGGGGGACCATATGGGAGCTGGGGGATCGAACCGCGGTCCGTCCAAGGCTAGCACAGGCAAGGCAGGCACTTTACCTCCAGTGCCACCGCCCGGCCCCTATTCCTGGATCTTGACACATGCAAGACATGCATGCACTCTCACTGAGCTCCCTGTCCAATCCCTATAAACTCTACAATAGCCTCACATTCATGAGTAATCATTCCATAAGTCCAGTCCCTGGTGTCACTCCATCACTTGGGCACGAGTCTGGATTTGGGTTCTTAGCTCCTCCCTGGTTATTCTCTGCTGCTCACTTTTCTTGAGCTGGCTGGGCCTCAGCCCCTGACCTTGTCCCCATTCTGTGTTCCAGCTTTCTCCTGCAAAGCTGGAGAGTTTCTGGACATGAAGGACCAGTCATGTAAGCCGTGTGCCCAGGGCCAATATTCTCTCGGAACGGGCATCAGGTTTGATGAGTGGGAAGAGCTACCTCATGGTTTTGCCACCCTGTCGACCAACATTGAGATGGATGATAATACTGAGTCACCTGAGAACTGCACATCGTGAGTCCTCCCTTTTGCTTCGCCTGTCCATGTTAGGAAAGGGCTACAGAGAACACTCAGTGGTCCCCTGCTTGCTCAGGTTGGACAAAGGCAGAGGCAGTTCCTCATGGCACTGTGGGATGTAATGTTGGCTCTCAACCACTCACAGAAGGCTTGTATTTGGGGTGTGGAGAGCCTTTCAAGCACCCTTGCAAGCCGTATCGTGCCAGAGGTTGAGTTTGTGGCCTCCACACACCAAGCATGCTTTCCAACCCTTTGCTCTCTCTCCCCAGCCTCAATGCATATCTTTGATTTGAAGCTAAGAAATTCCTTCTTATGTTGGTTTGCAGTAAGGATCCAATGAGGTGACGTGTAAGGACTTTAGAGCCAGGCACAACATCATTACTTTGTCATTGCACATGAAGTGAGTTTCATCGTCAAACTCTGACAAAAATCAGAAAAGTGGGGCCAGAGAGATAGCACAGCAGTAGGGCATTTGCCTTGCATGCAGCTGATCCAGGACAGACGGTGGTTCGAATCCCAGCATCCCATATGGTCCCTCAAGCCTGCCATATGGTCCCTCAAGTCTGCCAGGAGCGATTTCTGAGTGCAGAGCTAGGAGTAAACCCTGAGCACCGCCAGGTGTGACCCAAAAACGACAACAACCAAAAAAACTCAGAAGTGTGCCTTTTGCCAGTGCAGCCCACTCCTTGTATCCTTTTAATTATTCATCCAGCTCCAGGAGTTATTTTAGCTGATGCTGTGGAATACATCAGCAGTCAGTGTTGTCTCTTTGGACAAGAAGAAATCGATACCATGAGGTTGGCTGGGCTTTCTCGGATGAGCTCAGCTGAGGCATGCCTCTACCTGAGAATGTTATTGAAGAGCTGGATGTACCGTGTTATTCTGACAAACATCCATGGAAACCAGTGGGCTAATTTGAGGTCCCCTTAGCTGATTATTATTAATTCTGGAGAATTGATCTCAGTGAATTAATGGGATTGTTTTTGATCACCATCTCAGGCCCAGTGAAAAGACACAGCAGTCAGCAAGAACAGCTTATGCTCTACCCCCACAGTTTCTATAAGCCAGCAAGGAAGGGCAGGAGCGATAGCACAGCTTTAGGGATTTGCCTTGGACGCAATCGACCCAGGATGGACCTCGGTTCGATCCCTGGCATCCCATATGGTCCCCCAAGCCAAGAGCGATTTCTGACTACTGAGCACATAGCCAGGAGTAACTCCTGAGCATTATTGGGTGTGGCCACAAGCAAACAAACAAAAAAGCCAGCAAGGAAGGTTGATAATTAAAGAAGCATCTAGAGGGTTGCCAGAATACTAGTATAGTGGGTAGGGCATTGCTTTGTATGTGGTAAATCTGGGCTCAATTCCTGGTATCCTATATGGTCCTCTGAGCACCACCAGGAGTGATTCCCAAGTACAGAACTTGTTGTAAGCCCTAATCGATGCTGGGAATGGCCCCACGCAAAATCTGGGGCCAGAGAGATAGTACTGAAGGTGTTTAAGGTGCTTGCCTTGCCTGTGACCAATCCAAGTTCAAGCCACAGCACCATATATGATCCCTGAGTACTATTGGGAGTGACCCCCGAGTGTACTGCATATGGTCCCCTGTACATAGAGCCAGTAATAGTTCCTCCATACTACTAAACGTGGCCCAAAACACCCCCATCCAAAAAATGTCCTAAATAAAAATTATGGTTGGGGAGGTAGCTTAAAAGGTTAGAATACATGTTTTGCATACTGGAATCCTGTAGTTGGACCCCAGTATCACATAGTCCCAGAGGATTACTAGGAACAATTCTTGAGCATCAGGCCATCAGAAATTTGTAATTTCTCCAAAACAAAAAATGACAAAAAAAAAAGAATCCAAATATGATCAAAAAAAGAATACAAACTACAAATTAATAAAAAAAAAGATATACAGTGCCATTAATATTAAGTAGGGGGCTGGAGAGATAGAACAGTGGTAGGGAATTTGCTTTGCACGCACTCAACCTAGGACAAAACTGGGTTCAATTCCCAGCATCCCATATGGTCCCCCAACCCTGCCAGCAGTGATTTCTGAGCCCAGAACCAGGAGTTACCCTGAGCCTGGTCAAGTGTGGCTCAAAAACAAACAAACAAACAAAAATAAAAACAAAACTATCATTTTAAGCTCAAGGGCCTGGAATGTGGCTCTATGGTAAAGTGCATGTCCTAGGTTTAATCACCAACACTACAAAAAACAAAAGAATTCAAAATCTAAGGAGACTACCACATCATACAGGCAACAGATTTCAAGTTGAACTATTCCATCTTTGGGAAGTGGAACAACAGGAGCTCATACACTTCCAGTGGTAGTGTAGTTGGAGGCTCAGATGCCTTTTAACCAACGCAGCTGTCCTGTTCTCCAGCATTCCATTCAGACACATATATGAGACAGAAACAAGAATGCACTTAACAGTTTGTGTGCAATGACAAAAAAACTAAACTGCACAAAACCCAAAATAAAGTATTCATAATTAAGCAATGTGTGGGGCTGGAGAGATAAGGCGCTTGCCTTGCACTCAGCCAATCCTGGTTCCTTCCCTGGCATTTGTTTTTGGTTGTTATGAGTCCATTTCTGGCAGTGCTTGGCCTGGGGGGTAGTCAGGAGTCACAGGCCACATCCAGTAATGCTGGGAGTTACGTTGTGTTAGGGATTGGATTTCAGGCCTTGCACAAACTTTTCTGTTTTTGAGCCATATCTGGCAATGCTCTGAACTTACTTCTGGCTCTGTGCTCAGAGATCACTCCTTGTGATCTTAGGGGACCATATAGGGTGTTGGGGATCGTACCCAGGTGGGCCACGTGCAAGACCAATGCCCTACCCACTGTAATATCTCTACCCCACTCCCCTCATCACATGTTGGACTTGAGCTTTACCACTTGAACCATATCTCCAGGTCCTAATGATACTTCCTAAGCAAAGTGATAGGCCTTTTTGTTTTGTTTTATTTCACAAAACAGCTGTACTCATGGCTTACTTCTGGTCCAGTTGTTCTGAAATGACTCCTGGCTGGCTCAGTTGAACATATAGGATGCTGGGGATCTAACCCAGGTCAGCTGCTGCAAGGCAAACACCCTAACCGCTATGCTATCGCACCAGCCCCGAAGATCTTAAATATCTTTTAACATTTATGAGAGCCTAGAATCAGATGGGAAGGGAAAAAGGGTAAAAGCATATGCAGGATGTCTCAGATTAGGCGGCATTTATTCTAAAGACCAAGTAGGAATTAAACCAAGAAGGAAGAGTGGCACTTGTTCTGACAAGTGGAACAGTACGAGGGAACTCAGAAGCTGGAGAAAAGGATGAAAAGCAATTCCTCGAGGCTAGAGTCTGGAAAGTGGGCGAGAGCCCGGCACCTCTCTGAAGGGCAGCAGGGAAACTAGGGTGCTCAGTAGAGAGTGGGACTCAAGTTTCCTTCTGGAGGACATTTCATTGGCATCACAGCATACAGGAATTAGAGGTTGCTGGAGGGGGGCGGGTAGGGAGCCAGCTACAAGAAGGTTGGTTCAGAGGGGAGGGGTTCAGAGAATGAAAACAATGACACTGATGCTTCGTCTAGGTTGATTGTTTCTGGGGTCCTCTGTCCTTGTTAACTTCCCATAAAAACAAGCTTTGTAAAACACCTAGAAATGGGCATTTCCAGAGACCAGAGAGATAACAAGAGTTTAAGTGCTTTCCATGGCTGGCCAGGATTCGAGTCCTAGCATCACATATGGTCTCCCAAGCCCTGCCTGGAGTGAACCCTGGTGGACTTCTGAATTCTAAAGCAGGACTTCCTTTGATAGCTTTGAATATTTATTTACTTATTTACTTTCTGCTTTCGTTTGCTTGGTTTTTGGGGCCACATCCTGCAGTGCTCAGGGATTACTCCTGGCTCTGCGCTCAGAAATCACTCTTAACTGGGGGAACCATATGGGATGCCAGGGATCGAACCCGCATCCATCCTGGGTCAGCTGCATGTAAGGCAAACGCTCTACCACTGTACTACCACTTTGACCCCATACTTTTTTTTTTGATTTTTGGGCCACACTCGGCAGTGCTCAGGGGTTACTCCTGGCTCCACGCTCAGAAATTGCTCCTGGCAGGCACGGGGGACCATATGGGGCACCGGGATTCGAACCGATGACCTTTTACATGAAAGGCAAACGCCTTACCTCCATGCTATCTCCCGGGCCCCAGCCCCATACTTTTTAATTATGTTTGTGGTGCTAGAAATTGAACCCAAAGCCCAACACATACCAGGCAGATATTGATTCTGCGGCCAAACCACATTCTGAACCTCTGTGTTTAGATCTTAGCCCTATCACTTGCTGAATTGGTGATCTTGGACCAGTTCCTAAATCAAATCTTGGAATAAAATCAAAGACTGACATGCCTTGTATTAAATTGACCCCCGTTCAATCCCTGGTACCGCATAGGGTCCCTGAGCCCTGCCAGGAGTGGACCCTGAGCATAGAGCCAGGAGTAAGCATTGAACACACCTGGGTATAGCCCAAAGTCTCCTCCCTAATTCCCTCTCACCCCCAAATAAAGAAATAAGAAAAACAGGATGATAAAGCTGGTAGCTCAGTGCTTGGTTGAGGGTAAGTGACGCAGAAATGCTTTCCCTCATCCTTTCCTCTCCTGTTGCTGATTGCTGGATGCTTCTTCAACTGTAGGGTCTTTTCCACTTGGCTTCCTTTTGGGGAATTGCACCTTCACCTGCTCTGATCAGTAAGCCATGCTTCTACTAGGTGTCCCACATCTGCCTATGATTTTCAAATCCAATTCTCCAGTGGCCCACAGCACCAAGCCTCAGCAAGGACCCTGTTTTCCTCCCAGATCCAAGTGGATCCCCCTGGGTGACTACATCTCCTCAAACACGGATGAGTGCACAGCCACGCTCATGTATGCTGTGGACCTGAAGCAATCTGGCACCGTGAGCTTCGAATACTACTACCCAGACTCCAACATTATCTTTGAGTTTTTTGTAAGCCTCTGTCCATAAGGGTGGGTGGACTTTTCTAAGCATCAAGGGCAGCTAGGTTTGGGAGATCTCCTGGATGTTTCCCCCATCCCCTTCCAGGGAGATATGAGGGCAAAATGGCTTAGCAAAATGAGGAGAATGATAGTAGTGCATCGCCTCTGCTGGGGTGAGTGGAGATTGGGGGGGGGGTGTTTGTCCTCATTCTCATATGAAACCCACATGTAAACATGGGTGATAAGCTGATGCCGTATATCTGATGCCCACTAATGTTTTATGTGTCTCACTGGCCTCAGCCTCACTGCAAGACTCATGCAATCTGCTTGAGTTCATCAAGGAAACTGTGTAATTCTTCTCATCTATGGGGACCCTTTTCAGGGCTGAGGTGATGAGGGAGAAAGAACCGAATTCCTTCAAAATCTAAGGACTTCCATTCCAAACTCTTGCTGCCTCAGGTTCAGAATGACCAGTGCCAACCCAATGCAGATGAATCTAGGTGGATGAAAACCACAGAAAAAGGATGGGAGTTCCACAGCGTGAGTCTCAACTCAGAAAAGGGACAAGGGGGAGCAGAAGAGAAAGCATAGAGGTAGGGCATTTGCCTTGCATGCAGAAGGACGGTGGTTCAAATCCCGGCAACCCATGTGGTTCCCTGAGCCTGCCAGGAGTGAGTGATTTCTGAGCACAGAACCAGGAGTAATCCCTGAGCGTTGCTGGGTGTGATCCCCCCCCAAAAAAATAAAGGGACAAGGGGCCTTTTACGCTCTATCCAGGACTGTACCACTTCCCTACTGTCCTGGAGTCTGTCTGTCACCCTTCCTGAGACTTTGGGTTCACCTGTTGTTTTTCTTGCTTGATTTCAAGGATCAGCAGCTTTTCTTTGGTCAAGGTTGGGGAGTGGATCAGCACAGCCAGAGCAGAATGAGAATTCCAGGATTCATGTTGTGGATCCTCTGTGACCTAAGGGAGAGGGGGGGAGAGGGCATGAAAAAGTTGTCTGAGGAGGCTTATAGGAAAGGCAAAGCCAAAACCATTGAGAGAGCAGAACTGGTATTTGAGGAAATCTGCCCTCTTTCTACAGCTCATTCTCTTTCCCTGTCTCTGGATTTTAGGTGGAGCTAAATCGAGGCAACAATGTCCTCTATTGGAGAACCACAGCCTTCTCTGCGTGGTCCAAAGTGCCCAAGCCTGTACTAGTGAGAAACATTGCCATCACAGGTAGCCAAGAGATAGGTCTGAGGGTTGAGGCCGACTTCCAGCCTCAAGACTCTGTGAAGAGTGGGTGTTCCCCACGGAAAGCCACCTCAACTCAGTACTTGCTTTTCTCTGTTGTCTTTTCTTCCTAGGGGTGGCCTACACTTCCGAGTGCTTCCCCTGCAAGCCAGGCACCTATGCAGACAAGCAGGGCTCTTCTTCCTGCAAACTCTGCCCAGCCAATACTTATTCCAACAGGGGCGAGACATCCTGTCAGCAGTGTGACCCTGACAAGTACTCAGGTGAGAGTGAGACGGTGGTAGCTGGGGGCTGAGTCAACAAGCAGGGAGAAATAGGAAGCTGAGCCTTCCCATCTCTTGCTCTCTGGACCCTGCAAGAGCCTGGACAGAATACACTTTACCAGTTTCTCTAGAAATAAAAGCAAAATTATTCAGTCCACGATTTGCCAGATTTCTGAGTGCTTATCTGTGACCCAAAGAAACTAAGGTCCTTGTCCTGATGGAATTATTTAGGTTCTAATTAGGGGAAGGCAGATGTGTGCAATAACTATAGGAGAAGGGAATACAGTGGGTAGGGCACTTTGCCTTGCCTGTGACTAATTTTGGTTTTATCCCTAGCACTACATCTTGTCCCTAAGCACTACCCAGAGAGACCCCCTGAGCATAGAGCCTTAAAATCCAAACAACAACAACAAACTATAATAAATAATCAATGTAGAACAAACTAGATAGGATGCTAGATAGTAAAAGGGTCATAGTGTAACAAAAAGAAAACCCCACTCAAGGCGCCAAGAATTAGGAAAGCTGGGATATAGGGGCTGCATTTTCTCTAAAACAGTGAATTTTTTTATCTTAAAGAAAATGTTGGGGGCCCGGAGAGATAGCACAGTGGTGTTTGCCTTGCAAGCAGCTGATCCAGGACCAAAGGTGGTTGGTTCGAATCCCGGTGTCCCATATGGTCCCCTGTGCCTGCCAGGAGCTATTTCTGAGCAGACAGCCAGGAGTAACCCCTGAGCACTGCCGGGTGTGGCCCAAAAACCAAAGAAAAAAAAAAAAA
>PVKC010017316.1:0-20275 GCA_004027635.1 Crocidura indochinensis | reverse complement strand
TATCGCAAATAGAATAGCATAACTTGAATCATTCAGCCTCATAAATTGAGGGGAGAAAGGGATGTTACCAGGACCAGTCATATGAACATGTAGTGTAAATGGAAAATGATCAGACTGGAACACCAAACAGGGTAGATACCCAACCTACAGCAAGCTGTAAAGTGGAGACCAGTTACACTAGTATTCTGGGGGTGGGGGTGAAGGAGGGAGATATGGGAGACATGCTGGAAATGGGAGTGGAGGGAGGACAACACTGGTGGTGGAAATGCCCTATATTCATTGTCACTATGTACCGTAAATAATCCTGTGTAATGAATTTCAAACATAATAAAAATTTTAAAAAATTACAGAAAAAAAAGAGATTTATCTGAGGTGTTTAGGTAATAATAGGAGGTTTTGAAGTAACTGGCTTTAAACAGGAAGGATGGCCTGAGTTTAAAGGGTAAAGTGGTTTGCTAAGGTGGAAGTGGAAGAGAAACTGGGAAAAAGGCGATTTGCCCTGTACTTGTGATATAGAAATACATATCACAGAGTACTAATGGTACCAAAAAAGGGAGAAAATATAAGCAATAATGACACTGATTAATCATAATCTTTAGTGAAATGTCATTCTCTATAGTTCAAATGAAAAGCACTGTAATGTACAAAAATAAACAAATATGCATGCCAAACTTGAAGAAGAGGAAACTGAAAGTGGAAACTGTGGCTTTCATTTCATTTGTATGCATTCCTTTCATTTGTTTAAAAAAATATAAAGAAGCACATCTGAAGATGCAATTCAGGTAGAGTTCTGTGTTTTGGCTTGATTTAAAGGAATCAAGACATTCATTCTATTTTTCATGAAGTTGATATTCCTCTAGTGGTAAACAAAGAGTAGAAAATGAATGCTTGAACTATGAAAAAAACCAAAAAGCTAATCTTAGGTTGTACTAGAGTAATTTGGGAGGTTTGGCTCCCACACTGGGTAATGCTTATGGGTTACTCCTGGCTATGCACTCAGAAATTACTCCTGCTTGGGGGACCATATGGGACTCTAGGGAATCTAACCATGGTCTGTCCTAGGTGAGCAAATGCAAGACAAACTCCCTACTGCTTGTGCCACCACTCCGGCCTCTGTACTATAGTAATTTTGCTCAATCCAAAGAGTGAAAACAGAATGTGACCAAGAGTCAGAAGTTGGTTTGAGGTGTCAGTTAATATGAAAGACTTTGTAGGAATTATCCCTAGACTTGAGGATGAAAAAGGCAAGATGTCAGCTGGGGGTGCTGAGTGGGAGAAATAAAGGTCTATAGTTGAAGTAAACTGGATGAGGTCACTAAACTCGAAAGAAGGTGGTAGAGGAGCTAGAATGTAAAAAATGGGGGGGGGAGTAAAAAAGATACAGAAAAAAAAGCTTGGTCTGATCATGTAGGTCATGGCATGACCCAGAATTCAGATTTTATTTTTAGAGTAATAGAAAATCATTTGATGAAGAAAAAAAACCCAAAATAACTACCCTGTCACTGATAGAAGTGATATTGGAGAGTGTGATTCAAGCACCAACTGGATCACTGATAAAATTTCAAATGTTTTGGCATAAAAATAAAATATGATTTCTATTATAAGTAAAAATATTATTGTAATTGTAAGAAATCTTTCGTATAGCAGTAGCTACATAAAGTATAACAGAAGACAAGAAAGACAAGAGCATAACAAAAGACTGCTTGGAACTTTCCATTTGGGATATCTATATAATTTTAGAAGATTGGAGATTTAGAGACTCATGTGGGGCTGATGGATGGGCAATATTTGAGTTATATAAAAATGAACACATTGAAGGATAAGTGCCAGTATATGGAATCAGGGATAGGAAGCCTTGTCAGAGGAGGGCATGAAATGTTAGCTGTGGAGTAGGCAAGAAAGGTGCAAAAGTCGGGAAGTATGTGGAACTTGGTACATTGGACATTAGGTCATATCCTAAAGACAGTGGGGTGAATAGGGGGTAAAGAAAGGTTGGGGAATAGCTTATATAACTTTGTATCTTTTCAAATATGTTTATGTTTATCTTTTCAACTATGTTTATGTAATGAGGGTTTCTGGTGGATTTAGAGTTGGTTGATCCTAGATAGACTTTCAGGTAACATCCTGGAACTAGAGGCATCATATTCATATTTGGGGTTAACATTACCATCTCCTAGAACATTTTTATCATCCTCATTTTTTTGAGTCATACAGTGTTCAGAGGTCAGTCCTGGTTCTGCAACCAGTAATTATTCTTAACAGTGCTTGAGAAACCATATGGAATGCTGGAAGTCGAACGCAGGTCAGCTGCATGAAAGGCAAATACCCTATTGTACTATCACTCCAGTTCCATCCTCAAATTTTGACTCACAGAATTTGAGATAATAGTTTGTAAGCATCATGCATGTAGTCATACACCTGGATCTGACATTTTTTTAAATTTTGTTCAAAATATAGTTGTTTGGGGCATTCAATGTTCCAATGTGAATCTTATCACATTAGATCTCTCTGTTGCTGGTTGAATCTTCTGTGTTATGTTTTTGCTATTGAGATTAGTTGACTTTTATGCTACTTTCCCATCAAATTGAGAATTTGGAGAATGCTCTTCAGGAGCTCTAGGAACTATAGATCTGATGAGTTTACATGGTGGTGGCTGTGGTGTGGGAGGTGGTTATAGCTGCCAAGGCTTCCAGAGTATGTTAGTTAGAGGAGGTTGTCCACTACCACTCTGAGAAGACCTCAGAGTTTTCAGCTGGAAATCTGATGTACCTAAAGTTTTTGTTATGTATCTCTGCAGAGATTAGTTATGAAACAGTTATTTTTAGTTATTATTTTTAGTTGTGAAACAGTCAAGTTGTGTCAGTGACTGCTATGGGGTGTCGATGATATTGCTAGGGTTTTAGCAGGCCATGGACTCTGTCTGCATACCTCACCTGAGGATGTCCCAGAGTTCTAAAGAGAATTTTATAAACATAAGGTGGAAATATATCTATAGAAAAAGTGATTTAAAAATAGCTAGATATTTTAGGCAACTATGCAAATTTAAAATCAAGTTAGATAGTACTGTGTTCAAGGGACCATATAGCATGTGGTCCCCTGAGCACTTATAGTGGTCATTCCTGAGCACAGAGCTAGGCTCAGTCTCTTAGTATCATTGTGTAGAATCTATCACTCTCCAAAAATGAAATACTACCTGGTGAATATTAAAAGGTAAAAGTTATGTTGAATCATTAACTTGGAACAGGGAGGAAAGAGCCCTCCTGTTTTCTGAACTTCTAAGGCCCTGATGGAATATTGTGCCCAGTTCTGGGCTTCATACCATTGAGTAGTGACAATACTTTTAATATAAAGAGGAAGAAATTTAAAATGACATTTGAAGGGCCAAGCAGTGGCGCTAGAGGTAATGCATCTGCCTTGCAAGTGCTAGCCTACGGTGGACAGTGGTTTGCTCCCCTGGTATCCCATATGGTCCCCCTCAAGCCAGGAGCAATTTCTGAGCATATCCAGGAGTAACCCCTGAGTGTCAGCAGGTGTGGTCCCAAAACAGAAAGGACAAAAAAATGACATTTGAGAAGGAAAAAATATAACCAGGTATTTTTAAATGTAATAAACAAAAGAAGAAATATTGAGTGAGAGATGCCATTTAAACTATTTTGGAATATTTAAAGAATCACCATTTAAAGTTACATTAGTTTGTCTAAGGGTTAGTTCATGAGCTAATAAGAGGAAAGTGCTATGAGAAAGGATCCAGTTCAGTATAATAATTTAATCATGGCTTAAGTTGAAAAGTTGCCTTAGGGAGTAGCTAGTTCCCTGTCATAAGTGGCATTCACTGTAATACTTGGCAAAGGCAATCTAAGTGTTGAATGGCCTTTTAGACTAGATGACTTTAGAGTTTCTATTATGTTTTGTTTACCATTCTTTTGGTTGCAAATAATAGATTCAAATAGTATAGTCTTAGAAAAAGAGGGATATATTGAAAGAATGTTTGAGCTATTGATATATCAGTGTCAGAGATGAACAATGTAACTCAACCAAGCAGAGCACTCTTACCTCCCTCCTTCTCTCTTTCTCTCCAACTCTTCCTCCTTCCTTCCCTCCCCTCCACCTCTCTCTCTCTCCTCTAATTCTTTTTTTTTCACTATAATTTCTGCTCACAGTATAGCTCTGGCCTTGGGCCCTCTTCTTAAACTATTTAACTATATTATTAAACTATTAAACTATAGTCTGGCTAAAACAAAACAAAACATTACAGTGGCTATTTATGGATATTTTGAGGGGTTCTTGGAAAGTCCTAGGAAAGACTTTAACTATTCAGTTCTGACCATTCAACTATACAGAAACAAAATTTTCATGAGCCATTATGAGCCTTTCATGAGCAGGGCATGGTCTCTGCCTGCACACCACTCCTGAAGGTGCCTCAGAGTTCTAAAATGAATTTTATAAACATAAAAAAGGTGGAAACAAGTTATTGCAGCTAAAAAAAGGGTCTCAAGTTGGGGTAATTCAAGTGTTATAAATGTCAGCAAGCATAGTCCTGCCTTAACTGACATGAATAGCAAGTCTTGAAAGAAAACCTCGGTGGTGTCCATGTTCACCTTGTTGCATAGGAGTGAATGTTTGAAAGTCACCTGAAAATGTCCAATAAAAGGTTTTAGCTTAATTGGTGGCTGACAGGAATTCCCTGCTACTTAAAGATTGATGAGAATATTAGGCAGGAATGGCTTTTCTGGGGCAGGAGGAGAAAATAAAGTGGGCACACACTTGCCTTGCATGCAAATAGCCTAGGTTGGATCCCTGACATTCTTTATGTTCCCCTGAGCACAACTGGAAGTAATTATTTAATGTAGAGAGAGGAGATACGTAACATTGATAGGGATGGATCAAAACAACCCCAAAATAAAATAAAAAGAAAAATAGAAAGAGAAGGAAAAGAAAGGAAAAGGTTGAGGAAAAAAATAAAGAACACTTTTCACTTTTCCTTTTTTTCCAGAAAGTATGGGCAAGCCTAGCAATAAAAGCAATGGTACATCCCAACTTGGCAAACATTTGCACTGTGGCTGAAAGCGAAGGGTACTCTCTGGAACTCAGGACAGAAGATGAAATCTTCATGTTTCAGCAAAAATTAAAAAACTGTGGTTCATTTTTCTACATGCAAAAGAACTGAAGGTATTCTAGATGAAATAGAAAACCTGTGCCACAGAAGTTTATTTTATTTTATTTTATTTTTGATTTTTAGTCCACACCTAGCAGTGCTCAGGGGTTACTCCTGGCTTTGCACTCAGAAATTATTCCTGACATGTTATGGGATTATATGGGGTGTTAGGGATTGAACCCTATGCTAGGCAAATGTCCTACCCAGTGTGATTTTGCTCTGACCCCAGAAAAAAATTCTTAACACAGAGTTTCCTGTCTTTGGGTATTTCTTCTTCCAATAGACCATCTTAATCTTGAGACATTTCCAATGCACAAGTGATCTGAGAAGGATCCTGGCTTGACTTTCAGGAGGGCAAATTCACAGAGTCATTTCAAAGACATAAAGGAAACTCATTGTCATATTTGGACATATTTTATTTATTTTTACTCTTTAGCTTTTATATTCTTTGAAGGTCATTTCCTGTGGTACTCAGAGACTCTTCAAAGTTCTATGTTTAGGATTTTTTCTTAAGAGATCATCCATGGGGCTGGTGAGGTGGCACTAGAGGTAAGGTGTCTGCCTTGCAAGTGCTAGCCAAGGAAGGACCGAGGTTCAATCCCCTGGTGTCCCATATGCCCCCCACCCAAGCCAAGGGTGATTTTTGAGCGCTTAGCCAGGAGTAACCCCTGAGCATCAAACGGGTGTGGCCCAAAAACAAAAAAACAAAACAAACAAAAAATAGATCATCTAGGATCAGGGCTTGCCTTCCTGCCTCCTGCCTGCAAAATATGCATTCCCACCTGATGTGCTAGCTATCTCTACCCCTTCAACCCAGGTAGTCTCAAATTTGTTGAGTATAATGTTCAGGTACAATGATTTGCTCGGCCCTTTATTCATGTCTGAGTAAATCCTACAGGTAGTAACTGGAAACTGGCATAGTGAATTGGCAGCATTTCAAACTACCTCTATTAGCTAGGTTTCTTCTCAATGCCACTACCTACCGCTGTTTTTCTGAATCCTGACTCTTTCCTCTGTCCTATAAAGGTGAATCTGCCATTTGGAACATTCTAGGCAGGAGCAAGGCAGAGTTCACAATGAATGGCTATGCTGGCTTTTGTCGAATCCCAGGAAAGAAGAAGCAGAAGGATGGTGATGACAATGAGGAAAATGATGAGAGCAGGTTGCTAGTGCCAAGCAGTGAGTCCAGGTGGATCTGCTTTGCTATTCTGAGAACGTTGCCTGAGCACTGAGGTAACTAATGAAATGAAAGCCAAAGCGTGTGCACACTGGTGCTTCTCTGAAAACCCATCAGGAGAATGTCAAATGTTTGAATGTTTCATTATATTTTATATTTCATAAGATGCTGCAGGGTACAGAAAGAATAAAAAGTAATGGTTTTCACAAAAAGTGCAGGAGCAGGAGTGGCAAATCCTGGAATTGAATATAATCATCCCCCTCAGTAACTGTGGGTAAATAATATACAATATACAATTAAAAAAAAAACCTGAGTGGCAGGGACGAGGAGAGACAGATCTGCAAAAGGTAGCCTGCCTTGGATGGAAATAGACAGGACAAAGGAGAGGCACATGTACCTAATCAGTCAGGGCAAAAAAAAAATACAGAATCATTTGGAATATTGGCTATAGAATGCTACGATGGAAACAGTGACAACAAACACGTGCTGGAGTCATGAGCTCTGGATGAAAACCCATGTCTATGACTGATGTGCCTCCGGAGAATAGTTACAGGAATGAACTTCTGCTTCTCTGCCACTCTTGTGTGGAGCGCATAATTGATGGAAGACATATCCTTACTTGTGTACACGGAATTAAGCAAGAGGAACCCAGCAAGTTCAGGACATGAATACAAGCCAGCGAAGAGGCCCACTTTTTCTCTACTATAGCATCTGATAACTTCTAAAATTTTGCACGAATTTCTATTGTAGAGGGGGAAAAGTGCTTTGTTTTTACTCTGCCCAGCACTCTATACTTTAGGTGACTATTTGAATGGTAAAACAGGAAAACCTCACTTATAGACATAGTAAAATGTCATGATTATTTTTATTACCATTTTTTACCATTTAATTTTTTACCATATCATTTTATTTTTTATATTTTACTATATCTTTTTATACCATTTGTTTGAAGCACAAAGGACTAGTGGACAAGTTGAGCATATACCAGTTGTGGGAAGCATATGGCCATTACTGTCCCAGGGAGGATGAAAGAATATATATTTTTGTAAGCCTGCCTCTTTCATATCTGTTCCTTTTGACCTACATGAAAACTATTTTAAATTGAGGTGCCTTAAGTGCATATCCTTGAAACAAATATATTCTGTAATGATAATTGATCTAGATATGTGTAGTGTGCTCAATGGTGTCCATTCTATTCCATTTCAGTTAATTTTATACCTTTCTTCTTTCCTTCCTTCCTTCCATTTTTAATATAATCAATCAATTATGATTTACCATTTAATAGACTCTGAATTAGAGGACATAAAAAGACAATAGCAAAAGTTCTATGCTCCAATAGGTGGAGCATTAACTTGAAGAGAGTGGCAGCATCTTAGGTTCCTTGCATACATTTAGCTAATTAATAAATAGCACAATTTAGCTAATAAATAAACACTATGTTTTGCCCTCACATCTACTAGCTCTCTAACTATAAGCAAGTCACAAACTCCTCTACGCCTCTATTTTTCCTCTATAAAAATAGCACCTATTGAATTTGTTATGAAGATAAAGTGCTTGCCATATAAGGAGCCAACATCTTTGTGGTGATATTATAATTAAAGACTGCAAAATACTGTCAGGCAAATCTTGAATTACCGGGTCATCTTCTTATCCATTATTTTTGTATTGCTTCCTAAGTTCCCTGAAAAATGATGAGTATTTTAAGTTCATTACTATTTTTAACATTTCATAGTTCTATCATGCAGATTATAAGTCTCAGTTTATAGATGAGGCTTAGGAAGGTGAGGTCTTTATCTAAAAAAGCCCATTTCATCTTTGAAACCAGATATATATTATGTGTCTGACATTTGAGTCATTGCACAGGGATAAGCAGAGCTAGGTAAAACAGATTGTCAATTGCAGATATTAGGGGCAAGATCTTAGTATTTATTACATATATTTGTTTCTCTTATATCAATGAAAATATTGGACAAATAAGGGTAAGAATGCCCATGATTTGCAATAATAAAAAAATGTAGAAAAATGGCATTTTGGGCTCCAATTTTTATTCAAGTTTTATTATTTGTATTCAAATTCCTATATAAATACAGATGCAGAAAATGTTTTTTCCCAATGCTATGACAAGATGCTGTGAAAATTGAACCACGCAGAAGGAAAGACAGCTTCAATTGGGATAGAACTCAGGGAAATGTGTACAAAGATAGTAACCAGACTGGGAAGGCAGGGCTACGAGGTGGTCAAACTCCACCTCTAGCTTGACTGCTGCTTTTCTCAATTTTGAGTTAAGAGCCAGCCATGCTCTCAAAGGACTAGATTAATATTAGATAAGATAAATGTACCTGGTGATGGGAATGTTGCACTGGTGATGGGGGGGGGATTGTCATATGATATGACTGAAACCCAACTACAATCATGTTTGTAACCAAGGTGTTTAAATAAAAAAATATTTTAAAAAAAGATAAATGTACCAAAAAAAGGATGTATTTTCAATTTTTTGAGGTGTGGGTGAGGATTGGTCCACTTCTGGTGGTGCTTAGATTCTGAAGTGCTGGGATATCTGCCATATTTTTACTTCTCTTGCTTAAGCTCCTTTTAAAATGATTCATCATATATTTTAAGATTTTTCTAAATTGAAGACTAGCGCCTAGCTTTTGCATTTATAATCAATTAATTAATTAACCAATGGAGGCATCTGATGGTACTCAGGGATTACTCCTAGCTCTGTTCTCATCCTGGAGGTGTTTACCATATGTGGTGTCAGGAATTGAACCAGCATGCAACGTGCTTGCAAGATAAATGTTTTAACTACTGTGCTATCTTTTTAGCAACCACATTCTTTGACATTCACTTTGCCTTGCTCATTCCAAAATGATTTTATTTTTTTCTATGGATATTAGTTTTAAAGTAGCCAGGAAAACCCAATATACACAAATACCAATCACTATGAGACATTTATATACACTGTGAGGTGCATATTTGGAGCCACTTTAGACCGAACATGGATGGGTTTAGAATGTGGCAATCAAGTAACCTAGGGCACAAATACTGTCTTGCAGGCACCTGAAAGAATTTCCCAGAGATCTCATGTTTCCATTCTGATACAAATTCAGAATAAGAATAAAATTTTCTAGTGTTTTGAGCTTTATATTGCATATTATTACCTTTGTATTTCAAAGCAGGGTCCATCTGAGATACTGCTGTATTTTAGTTTGCAGACTTAAAGATAAGGCTCATACTTAGCATTCTATTTATGAAATATGAACTCAGGACAACATTTGTACTAATGACTTTAGCTCAGATTTAGAGCTAAAAATGATTGCTACATTGATTTATGACTTATTTTATTTTTAGGTCAATGAAATTGGCATTCAATTACACTTTTAGGATCCATATATATATGATATATATATATATGAGATAAAGTATTAAAAGCAAATTATTATTACTAAAAATAGGCACTCAGAAATCAGAGGATTGACAGTTATGCAGACTCAAATACTAAGTTCAACATAGTAGATCAGTTAAATGTCTGAACAAAGTAGTGTTCACAGACTACATACTCTGTTTTCTAAACTTTCCTTGAATCTTTTGGTTTATACCTTAATGGTCTATTTCCAGAGATCTTAAGTTAGCCTATCTAACCTATCAGTAAAGCACTATTAACCTATAAAAAGACCAATGTTCGATGCAGACTTATTTGATATAGATATCCTATAGGATACATGTCACAAATAATGTGTCTTTTCCACCTGGTGAATATGTAAAACAGAAACTAACATAATTTTTTCTTTCTCTATGACTAGCAGTTTCATTTATTGATCTTGCATCTTAGACTTGGGATAGAACAACCATAAAATTTTCTGTGTCAAATAAAAACAGCCAGAAAAATAAAGTCTTTCTTACTTACGGCATTAGTGCTATTATGAAACACAATTCCCACGTTTTGAAAAACAGTAGAATTTATTACAAAATCGAGTCTCCCCAGAGAGCGCCATATGACTGCCAGTTATTAATTATACAGTTTTATTGTTATCTTGTTTCAGAACAATAGTACTCCGGAGGTCCTATGGAACTTTTCTCCCATGCGATCATGTCAAGTTTTGATTAAGCATCATTATATACAGTTCATTAACAATGTATCTTAAAATGAGTTTTTGATTGAACATTTTTATTGGTCATTTACTATAATTGATGATTCTATTGAAATTTCACATAGCAAATGTGCCAGGATACTTACAGTATTTTTCATTATGCATCATTATGCCTTTATTCCTAAAAACCCAACTTTCTTTAGAAACATTAACTTTTAAAAATTAGATATTGATCTATCGCCAAGGCAGTTGCTCCTTACATAGTTCAATTAGGGTAGAAACCAAGCTGGTAATATAAAATAGGAATAAGAAAAATTGGAGAAATTAAATAATCGTATTAACTTAGCTCTTTTTTCCCTTAGTAACTAAATCATTCTTCAGAAAAGTAAATGAACTCTTTCAAGCTTATAAGGGCTAGAGAGAGCAGTGGCGCAACAGGTAAGGCATTAGCCTTGCCTGTGCTAACCTAGCTAATGTAGGATGGACCTCGGTTTGATCTCCCAGCGTGCCATATTGTCCCCCAAGCCAGGAGCAATTTCTGAGTGGATAGCCCAGAGTAATCCCTGAGGGTCACCAGGCATGGCTGAAAAACCAAAAAAAAAAAAAAAAAAAAAAGCTGATAAAAAATCTTAAATGCATTTTTAAGCCAGTCTGTTGATTCAAATTATTTGTAATGTTTACCACTTCTGTTCTTACCTCAGTCAAAAGAGTAAATGTGAATCAACTTTTTAATGTCCTTTCATTTAAGAAGTTATAAAATATTTAATGCATTAGTAAAAACTGTCTTGGCATCTTTCTATAGTGAATTTGTTGCTGCTGGAGGCATTTCAAAAAATTTTGGACAGCTACTCAATAGGAAGAGAAAATGGTAAAATATAAATTATCTTAAATATTTCTTCCAACCCTAACATTTTATAAATTACTTATGTAATAAAAGAATAAGTTAGAGAAAGGAGGTAAAGAAAAAAGACCTGGAGGAGGCTAATGCTTTATAGTTTGAGGCAAGTTTATTTTTCCAAGTATCGATGATCTTATCTGTGATAATGAGGAAGTTGGTTAGATGATGTTAAAGGTTACTCCTTACCAAGCATTCTAGAGTTTTCTGGTTTCCTACAGAATAAAGGGAATTTCTCTTAAACACTATATATTGGTTTTGGGGCCATAGCCAGTGACACTCAAGGGTTACTCCTGGCTGTGTGCTCAGAAATCGCTCCTGGCTTGGAGGACAATATGGGATGCTGGGGATCGAACTGAGGTCTGTCCTGGGTCAGCTGCAGGCAAGGCAAATGCCCAATGCTGTGCTATCACTCTGGCTCAACACTATTTTTAATCTAGAAAACAGCCAATAATTAGGATAATAGGGCCTGATGACAAATGTCAAATTTATAAAATTCAATGATTTTGGTATCTAATGCATTGAATTTCATATTCCTGCCTAATCCCTGTCTAAAAAAATAGTGGAAATACTAGTATTCCTTCATTTTCATTTTTTATTATTAGATCTAAGGTTTGGCATCTGTTTACTCAGATATATGCCTGGATTTGTGTTTATTAATGCATATATTATACCTAAAATTTTTCAAACACCTTTAGATCATTAGCTATTTAGGGGAACAATATAAACTACATAAGATATTGATTTACAGAATTTCACCTCCTTAATTTTTCATGGTAATTCTCCTGACAATTTAGGAGCCTTTGAAATTATAATAAAAATCACACTTTTGTAAATATAGACACTCAACTTGGCTTATGTAAAATATAAAATTAATATCATCTACTTGTTTTTTTGAGTACAATTACTTGAGAGCTATCCAAATTAGATATCTATATTTAAAAATTAACTTTTATCATTAGGGACCCAGATCATGGTGTGAGAAGAATCACTCAACAGTTAGTTTGTATTCAGTACTAAACTCAGGACCACATTTTCTAAGTCACCAAGACATCTAGGCCCTTTCTTGCTAGGGATCACTATCAGTAGAATTGTTAGTATCATTTCAGTGTGTAAAGTAACACAACTCACATAATTTTTCTTGCTTAGAAACTACTTGAAGCCATTAACTTCTCTTGGGAGCTGCAAAGATACTATAATGATTGAGGCACTTGCCTTGTGTGTGGGAGACCCTGGTTAGATCCCCAGTACCTCATATGGTTGCCTAAGCCAGAAGTAATCCCTAACTACAGAGCCAGAAGTACTGCTGGGTGTGGGTCAAAAAGCTATTAAAAAAAAATAAGTCAACTTCTAAACCCATAACTATCTATTTTTAGCTATTTATAAAGTCTCTTTTAAATCAAGACTTTATAGAGACTAAAATAAGAATAGTTTTAGTATAAATCACAGCTGGAACATAATCACTATCTGCACTTTGTTTCTTTCAACAGTACTTGACTTATACAATAACTAGAAGTAATATCCCAGTATGGAAGGGAGAGACTACAGTTAGGCCAAACTAATTAAAAATCCTGTTCTTCCACTTATTAGCTTTGTGACCTTGAGCAATTAGTTTACCCTGGCTAAGCCACGCTTTCCTCATTAGTGAAATGAAAATGAGAATTCATTCCTCATTTGGGCTACTGTAAGATTTAAGAGGAAAAAGAAAAAAACGTATCCTGGAACCACACATTGGATTCAGCATGTGGTAGGTGTCCAATAGCTATTAACTCATTTTTAATTGAAATGTGTGTTAGTGTTGATGTTCACCTTAACAAAATAAATGTAGAAACTCAAGAGCCAAGTTTGACTGAAGAGTTACATAGAGAGCTTCCTTTCTTACATTTTTTTCACTTCCAATACAGATCATTTTAGACTCTCTAGCTGACAGATATTTTTATGCTAATCTATGGAGATTCTTGGGCTTTCTTTTGTCAGTGCTTAAATGTTTACACAGGACAAAGAAGTAAATGTCTATATTAACTGTAGGCTTCTAGTTCCACCAACAGCTAATAGCTTCTGCAGAGACTTATGCAGATTTAGATCAAGAATGAGGAAATAGACTCCTTTTCAAAATGTACTTTGCAAACTCCTTGCTAAGCTGGTAAGTTCACTAAGAAATGTATACTCACTGGCTCATACTGCCTCTGATTCACCTGTTATTCATTATTTTATTTGATTAAATTTTATTTGGGAAGTGGAACATTTAGTTTAGATCAATATATTCTTCAGAGGTTAATTTTTTAAAAATGATCTCAAAAATAAATTTTATTTAATTTTTAGAGTTTTCAATTTGGTTAATGAACCATTATTTACAGATTGATGGCTGAGATTTAGGTATATACTACTTTAACACCAATCCCACCACCAGTGTAAACTATCATCAGCCTTCACTCCCCACCCAGACCCCTGCCTAAACTTTTACACACACATTACAACGTTTGATGGTTGCAACTTAGATTCCATATTTTTTAGTGTTGTAGACATAGTTTTCTTTTAAAAATTTCATGTAGTTCTATTAGAATTGTTATGTGGATATGGAAAAATAGGGCACCAAGTAAATTTATTTATTTATTTGGTTATTTTAAATGTCACTAGCCTAAAAGTTATCTGGTCAAAAGAGGTAGGGGATGGCTGAGGGTGGGAGATCACATCAGATAAAAGCTTGGAGAGGCAAGCTTTTAATTTTACATTCACCTATGTCCAGACAACAGTACATCAGTGGCTCTCACCCCTGTGAGAGATATGTGGCATGTGGCAGTGGTCAGAGACCAAGAAAAGCAAAAGAGGAAGGAAATTACTGGGGTCCTAGATAAGCCTGGTGACAAATTACAGACCAGCCCGTCCCAGCAAGGGAAACCAGATTACACATTTCCAGCTTCATATTTCAAACTAGGACCCTTATTCTAGGCAGAGACAGTGAGTGGAGGAACAAGATCAGATCATTGTATAGAAGAGGCAGATAGATGGCCATTATATATATACATATATATACATTACATATTATATACATATATGTATACATGTACACATATTATATACATATATAATGTACATATACATTACATATATAATTTATACATATAATGTATTATATGTATAAATTTTATATAATCTTTATTTAAGCACCATGATTACAAGCATGTTCATAGTTGGGTTTCAGTCATAAACAGAATACCTCTGTTCACCTGTGCAACATTCCCACCACCAATGTCCCCCTCTTCCCTCGCTGATGCCTGTATCATGATAGGCATTCTACTCCTCTCATTCTTTAACATTGTCATGCAAGTTGTCAGTCTAGTTATTTCCCTAACAGCATTCACAACTCTTTGTGGTGAGCTTCAAATTGTGATCTGGCCCTCCTGGCCCTTCCAGCCCTTAACTCTATTGTCTCTGGGCCTTATTACAGTAATGTCTTCAATTTTTCTTAAAACCCATAGATGAGTGAGACTATTCTGTGTCTATCTCTCTTTCTCTAACTTATTTCACTTAAGCATAATAGATTCCATGTACATCCATGTATAGGAAGATTTCATGACTTTCTTTCCTGATGGCTGGATAATATTCTATTGTGTATATGTATACCACAGTTTCTTTAGCCATTCATCTGTTGAAGGGCATCTTAGTTGTTTCCAGAGTCTGGCTATTGTAAATAGCACTGAAATGAATATAGGTGTGAGGAAGGGATTTTTGTATTGTATTTTTGTGTTCCTAGAGTATATCCCTAGGAGTGGAATAACTGTATCAAATGGGAGCTCAATTTCCAGTTTTTTGAGGAATCTCCATATTGTTTTCCATAAAGGCTAGACTAGGTGGCATTTCCACCAGCAGTAAATGAGAGTTCCTTTCTCTCCACATCCCCGCAGCACTGATTGTTCTTATTCTTTGTGATGTGCACCAGTCTCTGTGGTTTGAGATGGTTCCTCATTGTAGTTTTGATTTGCATCTCCCTGATGATTAGTGATGTAAAGCATTTTTTCATGTGTCTTTTGGCCATTTGTATTTCTTCTTTGAGGAAGAGTCTGTTCATTTCTTCTCTCCATTTTTGATGGGGTTATATGTTTTTCTTATTAAGTTCTGTCAGAAATTTGTATATTTTTGATAATAATCCCTTGTCTGATGGGTATTGGGTGAATAGTTTCTCCCATTCGGTGGGTGACTTTTGTATCTTAGGCACTATTTCCTTTGAGGTGCAGAAGCTTCTCAGCTTAATATAGTCCTCTCTGTTTACCTCTGCTTCCACTTGTTTGGAGAGGACTTCTTAACCTAGATGGGATCATTAAGGACCGAAGTTGTACAATGGTAAAAGGAGAAGCCTGGGCATTTTGAAGGGACCCAAATCCTTCTACTCCTAAACTATATAATAAACTTTAACTTCTCTAGCATCTGAGTTTTGTATTCTAATCTTTCATACAATTCTCAAGAACTCATGAGCTCTTGAATCAATCTACTTTTGCCACAGTAACATGACATAACTCTCAATCAAATCAAGTGAAAAAAAATATGTTCTTAAAATGCATTTCAGCAGGCTTATAAGGGACTCAATCTTCTCTCTACCTAACATTACAGAACACATCTTTAGGCTTCTGTATTTTATTGGCTATTTTCCTAACTACTTAAAAACTTTTCACATATTAAAAGTATGTTTAGAATGGCTTTAAGTAATTATTTTCATGATTGTGTCCATGATCCAGTCTGATTTTTTCACTTTAATTATCTTTGATAGCCATGGACTTTAATACATTTAATGAAACTATTAACCTATAAGTCTATTTTATAGGGATCTGTTTCAGTACCCTCTAGGAAATAAGAAAATACTAGTTTTATAAATGAAATAAACTGTGGTTCTATAGCACATTTACTGCTTATGTTTTCTCTTGATAGCTTGGTTTTTGGATTTTGAGTAAGAGAATCCTTGGTTTTAGATGTTTTGCATAAGAGAAACCTACATACCTGAGTGATACCTTGTGTTCAGTAAACACCAAAATAGCATATATTTACCTTGTGGATCCAACTTGTTAATAATCAAGTAAAGGTCAACTAAATTCTTTCTCAATGTCCCAATGGGAATTATTTGAATAAACCTGAACTGGCTCAAAGTCTATACTTAGGCTGTGCCTTGAGGTCCAGTTAAGAAAATTCTTAATTTATAATTACTACTACGTCAGACCGTCAGACTGCTGCCTTCTAATTTTAGTAAACTATTCTTCAGTCTTCAAGAGCTCCGTTGCTTTTGATAAAACAGACTCTTCTTTATGAAAAAGACAAATATGTGCAATATTATATTTCATGAAGCTCATTGGTGTAAAGATGTAAAGACCACTGGAAGCTAATTGTTGCTGATGCCCTTATCAAATATTAATACATGGGCCACAGTTGTCATAGAATTGGTTCATAGTTTGACTTCTTCCTCCTTAAATTTAAGGCAATTCCAAATCATCCTTTTCTTTTCTTGATTAAAAATTATGTTGGAGTGGGTCAGAGAGATAGTGAGGCAGGTGTGGTTTCTGCCTTGCATGTGATTGACCTAATTTAATTTCTGTCAGTACTTATGATTCCATAAGCACTTCAGAAATGATTCCTACATGCAGAATCAGAAATAAGCCCAGAGCAGAGTGGAAGGAAAGGGAAAAGGAAGTGGGAAGAGGAAGCTGAAGGGAAATAGAAAGGATAAAGAGTGAGAGGGTAGGAAAAGTTATTTGGGGGACAGGATACTCAAGGTATTGATTTAAAAAAAACATTGTTATTTCAGATGTAAAATACGTAGGTGGATCATTTCAGCCTCTATAGACTGTTCAAGAACTTGTGCTTTCAGCAAGGACCATCTCAAGGTTTTGAGAGCAATGTATGGTAGCAGAGGGATACTGGTGCTTTGATGATGGGAGGATGCAATTACATACATTTCAAGAGCTGGAAACCTTTACTTCTAACATATAAACTATCTTATAAAACAACATTTCTTCAATAGAAGATAAATAAATATTCATTTCCAGGTAGTAATGACTCCACATATACAACATTAAAAATTTTGCTCTTCTGTTTAGACATTGACTGCAGAAATAAATACTCACAAATATAATGTACAGATGATAAATTTCACAGTCTCAAATACATTCAGATATGGATTCAGTAGATCTGGAGAATGGGGGGAGATTCTGAGTTTCTTGCAAGTTTGAGACTGATGGCCTTGTAGGTCACCTGCAGGCTGTAGTCTGGGTAACAAACCTCCAGTTCATTTTTTGTCATTTGCTCCTTTTGTTGCTCATACAAACACGGATCCTCTGCCATTGCAACTGCCTATTCAGTTAAAACCTCCAAAAGTACCAGCAATATAATATAGCACCATTTCTTTTTGCAAAAGCATACTAAAGAAGGGAAATTTTTACATATAGAAACAAGCTTTTATCTACTACAGTTAAAAACTCATACATTTTTCAATACAGAGGCACCTCTCAGAGGTCTGACTGAGACAACTGCAACAAAGCAGAACTTCTGGAAACATAATGAAAGACTCTATCCTAGGCTTCATCCTAGGATTGGTGCAAAAACCAAGACCACCAACTATAGAAGACTAATTAAAAAACAGTGATGAAACAGAAAATCTAGAATCGCAAAGAAAGACTCCATCCTAGGTTTCATTCTATGACCTATGCAAATACCAAGATCTCTAGTTACTGAGGCAGGATTTTATCATCCACGACTGAGTAGAAAGTTTCCAGACACCATAAAAGCACCTAGGGGAGAGTAAAATACCATGTACAGAGCCCAGAGTTATTTCCATGACAGTATACTTCAAGGGCAGAGAAAACCTGTATTTCTTAGGCCAAGGGACTTCCCTTTCTAATCACTCCAATATTTACTGTAACTATGCAAAAAAATGAGAAGAAACACTAATTTTCTTGTTATTGTTGTTGTTAGTTTTTCTTCATTTATTTTAATTTAGTGCCCTATTTTCTTTTTATTTCAGGACCGTAGTTATTGTTTGGTTGTTGTCTTCATTGTTGTGATGCTTTTCGGGGTTTTGGTTTTATTTTTTTGTATGTTGTTGCTATACTTTATTTTTCTTTTTCCCTTCTCTTAAATTATGCATTTATAGCCTCCAAAAGGACTCCCATTTTTGCTTGTTTGATTTTTGCCCACGCCCTTTTTTTTTCTTTTCTTCAAACAGAACCACATAACTTGAACCATCCTGTTCTGCCTCAAAAATTGAGGGGGAAATAATGGAGGGTACCAAGAGCAAACAGTTGTATGAACATTCAGTAGAAATAAAAATGATCAGACTTAAGCACCAAATCCAAAGCCAACAACAATAGAATTGATACCCGATCTACAACAAGCTAGACACAGAGGTGACCACTTATACTAGCAGCCTAGGGGCAAAGGAGGGGTTATGGGATGCATGCTGGGAACAGGGGTAAAGAGGGGGACAATATTGGTGGTGGGAAAGCCCCTGATTCAATGTCACTATGTGCCTAAAATATTACTGTGAAAGATCTGTAGTCCACTTTGGTCAAAATAAAAATTATTTAAAAAAATAAGAAGACTAGAGTTTTTGTTTACTTTGCCTATTTAATTTATCCCACACCAGTCAGATTCTAAATACAAACAGATCCAAGAGAAATCAATTGCCAACTTGGAAATTTTTGGCTATTTATCTCAGGAAAGTTATCTTCTAAAAGAAAAAAGTAAATGAAAACAAACTTCCAATTTTGTGTCCATTTAAAACGATGACCTAGTTTTATATGACTGCTGCCTTTGCTACTTTTTAAATCATGATGCAGGTTGATTTTCAGACCAAAAAGAAGCAAAAAAATTTTTTTGCATGGAAAAAAACCATGATGTGTCTTTGGGAACTACTAAAGTCACTCTGGCATGTGCCAGAGACCAGCCTTTCGTCAGGACAAGCATTTTATAAGAGCATGCTCTCTTCCTTCCCAACTTCTACTCAACAGTGAACTGTTTGTAAGCTCCAGCTTATCCAGGAGTGCAATGCAGATGTGAAATGGAATTCGTGGATTTACTCATTCATCAGTAGCTTTATTTAAGACACATGGGGTAACCTGTTGAATTCCTCTTACCCCCAAACCCTAAGACTTGAGGATATTAAGAAATGTCATAAACCCCATTATTTTAAGGGATTTATTTCTTAAGAAAACTCTGGGCCAAGCATTCTAGAATACATTATCACTTCAAAACAGATTTTCATTGACAGCATTCTGTGAGTATCCATTTAATATTAATATTAAGCCAAGGAAATAATGGTCCTTGTTTCTTTCCGTTAAAATGACAGGAATAGTGGGTACTTGTTCTTTCTGAAAAACAGGAAATATCCAAGCCAGCAGTATTCACACTGGTGTCATTACTTGCATTACTGCAGTTATCGATTGAATCTTGCCAAATTCTCCATGAGCATCTGTCTACTAGCGAGGGCGAGTCTTGTGTGTGAGATAGACTCATAAAGGGTATCTCAGGATCAACTAAATAGTCAGCTCTCTGCCTTTATAAATGCCAGGAAACCAGATAGTCACAGAGACACAGAAGAAAGTAGTGTCTGGCTGTAATTTTCTGAAATTATTAATGCAACATTTTAACATAATTGCTACAAAAATTGGTCTGAAGCAGAGGGATGTCCAGACCACATCAACACTCATCAGCACAACTTTCTGTCACCTGGAAATAAATGAAGTCTTGGTATTTCCAGGGTTAGAATTGAGAAATTCCTGGAAATTTTCCAAAATTCTTGTAGTTTGTTCTCACTGGATATTTTACAAAGTGGGAAGGGGGTAGGGTATGGCAGCAGGAAGAAAGACCTGGATGATTTTCTCTCCAAACCTTCAGGAAACCTCTTGTTGCTCATATAACCAATAATCAGGTATGTTATATTTAGTTTCAATTACACTTTCTTTTTTTTTTTTTTT
>PVKC010017315.1:0-20255 GCA_004027635.1 Crocidura indochinensis | reverse complement strand
GTCAGGGGGCTCACACAACCTCTTCTACTTTCACCTAATCTCCCTCAGAACATTCCTCAGAACGTATGGATTATCTGGTCCTTTGTAACCGCTCATTCAATAACACAGACAGATCATAACTGATTTAACTAATCTGCTATTGATGGGTGTTGGGTTTGTTTCCAGGTTGTTCTCATTGCTTATAATCCTTGCATTGTTGTACTGCACACATGTGGGAGTAGTTTAGAAAGGCAGAAGAGTGGGAAAAGTGAATTTTGGGGGGCTGGAGCAATAGCACAGTGGGCAGGCCCGGGTTTAATCCTTGGCATCCCTTATGGTCCCCTGAGCCTGTCAGGAGTAATTCCTGAGCATTGCTGAGTCTAACCCAAAAGACAAAACAAAAAAAAGGTGGAGTTTCTGGAAAGTCCCAGATTTATTTATGCCCCATTCATTCCAAAGACCCACACTGAAGGCTTGTAGAGACACCAAACTCTGCCTATAGATAGCAGGAGCTAAAGTCAGGGCACACCCGATGCCCTGCCCCCCTCACCCCTATCAGAACACTGAGAGCTTTTGGTGGGGTCAGCATGACCCTCACCGGCTCATGGTGGGCCCTGGCTCTAGGTGGAACAGCTGTAAGCAGAACAAGCAAGGGGCAGACAGTCGGCCGGCCAACCAGACGCCCCCGCCAGAGGGAGAGAAGCTCCACAGTGATAGTGGCATTTCGGTGGACAGCCAGAGCCTGCACGACCAGCAGCCCCACACGCAGACGGCCGTGGGCCAGGGTGAGCTGGGCACAGGGCAGATCAGACAGCCTGGAGGACCTGCTGGACCGACTGACCTATCAGAGGGTTGACAGGAGGGAGGGAGCATGAGCTGCATGCAAGGCTCAGGCTGCTAGGTCCTTTCCAAAAGGCCTGGAGAAATTGGACCATCCAGGCTCATCAGAAAATTGTCCTCCCTGGGGTTAATTAGTCTCCAAAGTGGCTGCAATTAGCCTCCTGCCCTAGACTTCTGGGGAAACAAGTAGTTGATGAATCCCCTAATGAGGGCCCACAGCCTGGCTCCAGGCCACTGGCTGCAGGGGAGTCTGTGAGTCCGGCTCCTTCTGAGCCTTGATTAACTGGGGGTTGGGGGAAAGCAGAGGAGGAGCATGAGTCAGTATCCCCCTCTCTGCATGAACCTCATCTTGGATCTCCAGCTTGGGAGGAGAAATGTCTGGGTTTCTTTTGGGTCTTACCTAGAAGTTCCGGGTGTCCCTTGGGTGGTGGCTGACCTTCTCCCTGGGTTCTTGGCAGCTCTCAAAGGTGACAGCGGCCTGTACAGAAGCCTGCCACTGGCCAAGCAGGAGGAGGTGGAGAAGCTACTCATAGGCTCGGCGGGGGACACCTGGCGGCACCTGGCACGAGAGCTTGGCTACCCGCAGGAGCACATAGACTCCTTCACCCATGAGAAATGCCCGGTGCGTGCCCTGCTCAACAGCTGGGGTGCTCAGGACAGCGCCACACTCGAGGCCTTCCTGGCCGCCCTGCGCCACCTCCAGAGAGCTGACATCGTGGAGAGCCTGTGCAGCGAGTCCACGGCCACGTCCCCGGTGTGAGCCCCCCCAGTCCTGCCCCCACATTCCGACCATGACCACCACCGCTGCCAAGGCTCCCGTCAGCGCCTGTGGGCCAGCCAGAGCTGAGCACCGGCAGGGCTTTCCCTGAGAACGCAGCCCTGACCCTGCTCCGGGGTGGTCGCCCTCCCTCTCCAGCACCAGAAGTGCCCCTAACCCTTCTCCCTGTCTCTCCGCCCCCCACCATCTCAGGCCTTTGGCTCCCAGTCCCTCCCCAACTCAGTGGGCCAGTCCCTCCCACCTAGCAGGTGTCATTCTAGTTCTAGGGGACTGACACCGGGGATGATGCAGGGGGTCCTGACTAGGCCCCAGAGTATCAGAAGGACTGACTGAGACACAGAGACATGGACTCTATCTACACTGTGAACTTGGGGAGCCCGGTGTCCTCGCTGAGGCAGACACTATTGACTCTTACTTCCCACTCTCCTCTGGTCTAAGGTAGAAGGAATAGAGGTCTTGCCAGCTGAAAGGGGATTGAAATCCAGTCCTTCGCTCTCATTTTTAAGCAGGACAGTCAGGCCCCAAGGGGCAATGCTTGCTCAAAGCTGCCCAGCCATGGGAAGGCCAAGTGTGGGCTGGCCACCATTGAAACCTGGGATACAGGCCTCAGGTTTGTTTCTGATTCAGGAGCAGGGGATCCCATGAAGTTCACTGTGAGTCCCGTGACCTCCCAATCCCACCATCTAGTCTCTCCAAACTAGTAGAGAGGAGATACTTTATTCAAGGCCTGGATCATGGGTCTGTCATGGGTCATGGATCAGATCTGTGGGTTGTGCTGGGGCACCACCAGGGGTTGGTGCCCATCACTTGGGTGCTGGCCTGAACCCAACACAGACCGAAACTAAAGGACCCCCCACCTGGAACACACACACACACACAGACATGATGAGAAATCTGCCTTCCTCCACCAGTTCCTCCCCAGTTGGACAGAATCCTGCCTGGGGCAGCTGCCAGAGGAGCTTCGGAGGGAGTCGAGCTCCACTGTCTTTCTCGCCCCCGGGTTGGCGGGCCAAGGACCACGGAGACCCAAGCTGGCGTCTGTCTTCCAGAGGCTGCACGTGGAAGAATGCTCCCCTCCCCTTCCCTGCAAGCCTGGGTTGGACTGGGCCCCCAAGGTTCCGATGGAGAAAAGGGGGTGAAGGAGGGAATGAGTGAGCTGGTGGCCCGGCCAGGGCCTCTCCCAAGTTCAGCGCATTCTGTGAAGGACTAATTTTTCCCTAGCTTGGTGCCAGAAAGGGGCCGCAAGGTCCCGCCCTGGCCTGTTCTGTATCGCTTGATGTTGGAATAAGAGCAGCTCCCCTGTATTAAGCATGTTCCTGCCTGGGCAGGGGGTGCATAAGTGACACCCCCACCCTCCCACCCAGGCTGTTCCCAGCCCTGTGGAAGACATGGGGAACCTTGTATGTAGCCGTGTGTCTTCGACCTCAGCAGCAAAGGGACAAGAACACTCACCTGTGCTGGAGAGTGGGCCCAATGGGGGGCGATTTCTTTTTCTCCCTGGCGGCTGGGGAGGGCGTTAGGAGCTTGCAAGTATGTTTCCGCATGTGTTTGGTTCTGGGGCCCTTCCTGCTCCCTTTTGGGTTGGGATGGAACCCTTCCTCTCCCAATTTGGGGCTGCGTGAGCCTCACATTCCCTGCCAGCCCCCCTCACCTACCCCATGCATCCTGTGTAATCTTTTCTTGGGCCCTTCCAAAACCTCCACATAAAGCATAAGTGATGAACATTAAATAGCAAAGAAAGAAAATGATGTGTTGTTCGCTGGGGCCGCATCTGCGTTGGGACCAGGTCCAGCTCCCCAAGTTCTTGTCCTGTTCCCTACCACTTGGCAATGGGGGGTGGGGGGATGTCTACACAAAAACCCAGCAAACTCTCATGGGTAGCTAAATGGAGTTCACTCAAGAAGGCTGATAGTGGAGGCCTTTTACTCCCCAGATCGTGGAGAGGGAAAGTGAAAACAGTCAGGCAGGAAGCCTGCCAGCTGTGAACTGGACCATATGTCAAAGTGAAACTGACCACAAGGGAACAGGATTTCTTTAGGAGGACTGGGTCACCACCGCAAAGTTCACAGCCACCCACATGGGTTGGGAGACAACACACACACACATACACACGAGATCTGACTCTGAGAGACAACACACACACACACACACACACACACACACACACACACACACACACACAAAATCTGGCTCTAGTCAGCCCTGCTGGCAGGACCTTCCACGATTCTCTTGGGCAGGTCCCATCTCCTACTCCAGCCAGCCAGGCTTTGGCCTAGCAGCTACTGGGACTGCAGGGTTCTGGCCCTTGGACTGTGCCCTCTTTGAGGCTGTCCTAGGAGCTGGTCAGAGCTACTCAGCCTCTGCAGGTGGCCTGGCCAGGACCTCTGGTGAGTGGCTGTTGGGGAAGCCGCTGGAGACCGACTCTTCCCAGAAAGAACAGCAAACAAACCTTCCTGAACACAGCTATCTGGGAGGGCCCCAGCAGAGCCCCAGCCAAAACTCAGGCATAGGGACAGTGGGGAGGGGGAACTCTCCTTCTAGTCCCTCCTCCACATTGTGAGGGTTGCCAAGGTAGGATTGGGGGCAGAATGTTGAGGCAGTATGAGAAGGAAGCTCTGACGGAGTCCCCCCAGTCCAGTGTGATGAAGGAGACAATGTCAGTCTCGAGGGGGCTTCCAATCTATGGAGAGAGCCATAGCCTAGACTGGAGGACGCCTCTGTGCAGCTGAGGGAGGCCCAGTTCTGAGCACCCCCACCTCATGGGAAATGCTTGAACTCAGTAGATAGGTGGAAGACCCAGCCCTGCCTGCAGCAGCCTGAGTGCCCCCAAAGGTGGGCAGTGATCATGAAGAAGAAGTAACAGAGTCCAGGCCCAGCCCTCCCCCAACCCTGGCTCTGAAGGCAGTTAACAAACAGGGGAAGTGGTCCTGGCAGAGGACTAGAGAGGGAGGGAGATCAGCAGGCAGATGGGAAAGCTTCAAAAAGGCCACCCTAAAGTGTCTGGACTGCGTTCCTAGAACTCTGGGGAGTCCTCATTGTGTTTAGACAGGGGGTGCAGACATATTTGCCTTTTGGAAAGCTCTGGCTGCCATGGAGGGGTGGAAATCAGGGGCCACTCTGTAAGGCAGGAGCCCCTCCCTGGTAAGAGGAGGGATTCTCAGGGGCTCTGGGAGCATGCAAGAGTAGGGTGGAAGGTGCTTGAGGGACCTCACTCCTGGGGGAAGGGAAGCAAGAGCCTTAAAGACAGCACTTTCGGGGTCAGAGCAGTGGTAGAATGGGCCAGCGCTTACTTCACATGCAGCTGACCTGGCTTTGATCCCTCAAATGGTCCCCTGAGCACCCCAGAACGAGCACCACTGAGTATGGCCCAAAAACCAAAAAGAAAGAAAAAACTCAGCACTGGAGGAAGCAGGGTGAGGATATAGGCTTCACCTACAGCCTAGTGTGATCCTCTACCTACATCATATGCTCCCTTGAGCACTTCTCAGAACAACCTGCAGGCCACGAGCTTCTGAGTACCAATGGGTGTGGCCGAATCCTTCCCCCAAAAAGTCGGGGGTACCAAAGCTCTGCGTTCCACCATGGGTGCCTGTGCTCTACTCAGAGCCTCCCGCAAGCCCCTCCAGACTTGCTGTCTCATCTCATTTTCTTTCTCATTTTCTGTGCTCCCCCAGAGCAGCCTTCTCAGAATAATCCTAATGTCCCTGTTTCCTCAGCATCCCTCTTAACTGTCTCTAAAGACATCCCTCTGGTCACTCTTTCCCTTCTCTTCCCAAGCCCCCTCTCTGGGCACCAGACTTGGTTCTCCATTCCAAGTTCAGAGCCTGCCATGTTCTGCCCCCCCTTCTTTAGGCCACTTATCTCTTGGTGTAAGGAAGCACCGTCTGAGTGATTATTTGATTACTGCAAACTCCAGGAAACCCGAGACAAGGTCTGGCTTTGCTCACCTTCTAATCCTCGGCACCTTGCCTGGGCATGGAGTTGGCAACCCGATAACACTGTGTGGAAGGAACGGATGTACTTCTGAGCGGTACTGTCCTGCAGACGCACAGACTCCATCTCCTGCTAGCCACATGCAAAAGTAGAATAAAGCAGGTGAGATCTAAGACTGAGAAGTAGCTCAGGAGTTAGGGCCTTGATTTCTCCTAACCTGGGTTCATTTCCTGGTACCACACACCTCCCAAGCACCCCAGAGTGTAGCCCTGGTGATCTCTAGCACTCTAGGGTCTGTGTGACACCCTATCCTCAGGCCCTAGCACTGAACTGCTGGCCTGATTGGTAAAGAATCACTGAGAATGACTCCCAGATCCTTAAGCATTGCTTGGGAGTCTACCCCATAGAATATGGATACTTCTAAACTGTAACCCAATCTAACCAAAGAATTATATAATCCCCTTTTTGTTCCTCATCAAGGAAATGTTCCATTTTCTTATTCCTGTTTTCAAAACCCAGTGTGTATTTTATCCTCAAAAGAAAAGCAGAAGAAACCAAATACCCAGCATGTATTTTACTTTAACAGCTCATCTTGGTTTGTACCAGCCCGGTTTCAAATGCCCGGATGTGGCTGGCTATGGGTCCATCCAGCAGCTCAGTGCCAGAACCTCACAATCCCCAAGCAGACATCCGGGCTCCAGGGATAGAGAAGTGCTCCTGGCTTCTTCCTGTGTCATCAGTCCCATGGGGCCTGAGCTCACGGCTCATCCCACCTGCCCCCACCCCTCATCTCTTTGTCTCTTCTATTCTCCTAGCTGTCGGCTGAGACCCTTCATCTCTGCAGTCTTCTGTCCCCCACTGCCTCCTGTTCCTTTCACCAGGGGTGGCAGCAGATCTGAGCCCTCACTTGGGCGGTGTGAATAGCCTTCTCTTCCCAAGGGGTTGGTGATGGTGATGGAGAGGGCACCACACTTACAGCTCCACGCTCCGGGGAGCCAGAGTTGGGGTCAGGACAAGACATTTCCCATGATGCTCCAAGCCAAAGGGTGTCTGTTGACCATATGCCTGAAGGGGGTCGCCCCGTTGATAATACAAAGCAGATTCCTCCCCAGCTTTGTGGCAGCTGGTGGGCAGGAGGCCAGGGGACAAGGCTCCAACCCCAGGCATCTAAATAGAGAAAAGCTGAGGCCAGGAGGGCTCCTTCTCTGCTCCTGCCCCTCTTCTCCAACTCCCTGACTCACTGGCCACTGCTGACCATCATCAGCCTGTAAGGCCTCACCCTGGGTTCTATCACAGACCACACACTTTGGGATCATCCCTGTGATACACTCTTCCAATAGACACCCCAAGGATTCTTCCTCAGGAAAACCCCTACTCACATGGCGATTCCTCCCAAATACCCTACTATTTCCGAAGCCCAATACATCTGTTCCCATCATACCCAGCCATGGCAGAAGAGAGGAAGAAACATTTTCCTAAGATTCCATCATGGAAGAACATTCAAGAACATTCCAGTACTTGCCCCTCAGCCCTCGCAGGGCATTCAGCCCTGCCTTCTTCCCACAGCATCCGGGGCACTTCCAATCCCTGTGCTCTCGTCCCAGCAATCCTGACTTCAGCTGTTTCCAGCAGCATTCCCAGAAGGCTCCCGGGAAAGGTGGTTGAGGTCTCGCAGGGTGCTGGGAACAGACTGGGAATGCTCCCAACCCCCTCCCATATTGTCAGGGCTCATACACTCTGGGGTCCTCCTGCATCATTCTGACACCCCTGCCCTGAGAAGTCCACCTCTCTCTGACCCTGATCTGGGGCTAAGTATCCAGGGGTCCAGACCTAGCCCAGGGCCCAAGGTTTCAATCTTACATCCAGATGGTTCTCATTCTGCTTCCAGGAACTACACAATGCCAGGGCTCCATACCGGATGTACAGGCCAGGGGCCCAGAGCAGCCAGGCAGCCATTTATCAACCTGAAAGCCAAGGGAGGTCACAGCCCGACCTGGAAGATGATACTGAGAGCCCAGAAGCAAGCCCCTAGGGAACTCCCTCTCCTAACCCTGCAAAAACCAGTTCAGATTCTTTGCATTACCCAAGGGGAGAGAGTTGAGCTGAGTGGTTTCAGGGAATCTATTGTGCTTCAGAAGTGAAGGCCAGGGGCAGGGCAAGCTCCAGGACTCAGTTTTCCCCTTCCATCTCCTGCCACAGACTTCCCTTGTGGAAAAGGGAAGGCTTCTGCCTAGGCTCAAACTCAGTCCCTGAGGCATGGGGTAAGGGGAGTGTGTCTCATTTGAAAGCCACTGACTGTCCCTCTGATGACCAGGGAACTGCCTTCCCAGATGAAAGGCATGTGCTTAATTTCTATCCAAAAAGGGTAAACCCAGAATGGGGGAAAACTGAAGTAAATAGAAGGGGACACTGGAAATCAGTTTCTAGGATTTAACCCCAATCTGAGACGGCTCCTTGGTCTCTTTCTTCCCTGCCAGGCAATCTAAATGGGACTCCACCACCAGGTCTACACATTTTTGGTTTTGTCTTCTAGTAAAAAATCACCAGAAAGGCCAGAGAGATAGCACTGGGGTTTAGTCACTTGTCTTGCATGCAGCTGGCTTTTGTCACTCCCCAGCACTATGTAAGATTCCCTGAGCACCAGGAATAAGCTCTGAGCACCACAGGAATGGCCCCCAAACCAAAAATAAAGCATGCCCAGAACTGAAGCTGACCCCATGTTGTCTTGGCATCTAGGAGGCACCCAGGTTCTGAAGAGGGAAGATGCCACTTGGGGCCTAGATCTGAGGAGCAAAATAGGCAGGGTTTGGGCTGGGGAAGGAGCGGAAGTGAAGAAGAGGCTATTTCAGGCAGAGGATATAGGGGAGCCTCATGGGGAGAGAGGTGGGGAGAGCTTGTCCTGGAGAAGGAATAATGGAAACCAAGCAAGAAGTGGGGCCAGGTGAGGCAAGAACCTGAATACCAGGCTCAGGGATTTTGACAAGCAGGAGCATGGGTGAAGCAGAGCTGGTGAGAGCTGGGGGAAGATTGGCAGGAAGACCTGCTAAAAGAATGGAGCCTCTAGCACTGGGACCAGAACCGGAAGCAATTCAGGAAATATAGAGCAATAGAGCACAAGCTCGCCTTGGCCTTGGGTCAGTCAGTGGGGAGTGGCAGAGCAGGTTTGCAGGATATCCAGTCTCAGGCTTGTACAACCGAAGGGAGGGAGGCCTGTTGAGGGGCTGGAGGCTGCTGTTGGAGAGTCTTGTGAGGAAATTTGTGTATAATCAAATGCAGGAGGCATTTGATCATACACGTCCGAGACACAGGGAAAATTCCTGAGCTGTCGTAGATGGTATCAATAGTCAGCCAATAGGAAAGAGGTACCTGTGGAATATGGGGAAGAGGGAGAGAGAGAGAGAGAGAGAGTAGGTGGCCAGAGATGAGTTGGGGCCAGAGGTCAGAGCAATAGTACAGTGGGTAGATCACTTGCCTTGCACACCCCAGCACTCCATATGGTCCCCTGAGCCCACCAGTAGTGATCCCTGAGTGTAGAACCAGATAAACCCTGAGCACGGCTAACCAGGTATAAACCCTGAGCATGGCTGAGTATGACCCCAGCCTCCTCTCAATGGAGCTGAAAAAAGAAGGGTGGGCCCTTAAGTGGGATACCTAAAATTTTCAACATCAAGAATTCTAAGCAAGGAACAATTTTAGAGACTGTCTGCCTTGTATGTGCAAGGACCTGAGTTTGATCCCTGTACCCTCATGGTTCTTGTTGGGTCTGAGCAGCATTGACCCAGTTGGTCAACAATCCCCATGAGGGGCCCGAGTGATATCAGAGTGGGGAGGGCATTTGCCTTGTTAGTAGCTGGCCCAGATTCAATCCTGGGCATCTCAAGGTCCATAGTGCCAGCAGTGATTTCTTTTTTATTTTTCCCCCCTTTTTTTTTTTTGCTTGTGGGCCAACACACGGTGTCACTCAGGAGTTACTCCCGGTTCTGCACTCAGAAATCGCTCCTGGAAGGCTTAGGGGTCCATATGGGATGCCAGAATCAAACTCGGATCTGTTCTGGTCAGCCACATGCAAAGCAAATGCCCTACCATTGTGTTATCACACTGGTCTCCCACCAAGAGTGATTTCTGAGTGCAGAGCCAGGAGTAACCTCTAAGAGCCATTGGGTGTGGTCCAAAAATAAAAAGTAAAAAAATAAAAAAAGAATTCCCGAGAGAGGCAGGAGGGATACCACAGCAGGGAGGGCATTTGCATTGCCTGAGGCTGACCTGGGTTCCAGCCTGGCATCCCCAAGCTCCACCAGGAGTGATTCCAAGTGTAGAGCCAGAGCCAGGAGTCACCCCTGAGCATTGCCAGGCATGTCCCAAAAACTTAAAAAAAAAAAAAACACAGCACCATCCCAAAAGTGGCCCTAAGGCTCCCTACAAAGGAGAGCACCTACAAAAAAGAGAAAGAATCTGGGTGTGCCTCTCCCCAAAGAAAGCTTCATACTTCCATACTGAGCTTCCTCTCCTTTCCTCCCTGGAGCCCCAAGGCCAGTGTCATTAGCTAGCTACTCTATACCAAGGAGTTCTTGGAGCTCTCTGGGTTTGACCCCAGGGCCCGCTTTTCTCTTCCTCCATTTGCCCTTTAGCCCACCCACTCTTTGCTCCATCACCTCAATGCCAATTGCAGGATTAATCAGCCCAAAGGAAGAGGGAAACAGTTTGGACATCTAAATGGGATCCATGGTCAGTCTCATCTTCGCCCCCCTCCCCACCCAGGTGGAGCCCCACTCCAGCTTGAGGAGACAGTTGGCTGAAGTCCTGGGTCAGGCTGAAGAAGCTGCCAACACCATACCAGGTTCACACAACAGCCGACCAGCACCTCCAGGCACTGAGCCCCTCCTCTCCCTGGTGGCACACGGGTGGGCACATGCCCAGAGAGTGCCACATGCCTGGCAGGCCAGGGCCTGCCTCATTCCTTAGGAGCGAGGCTGCCAGAACCTCAATGCCAGGTACCCTGGAGAAGCAGCTCAGGTTAGGGGTGGAGAGGGAAAGCGCAGTCCAGGTCTAAATATGGGTCCTGCACATGGTGGTTAGGGTCTTTAATAAAGCTTCATGTATCCTGACTTCTACTGACTGGCTGTGGATCACTTCCTTGCCATTATCCTGGTACCCTCAGCCCCGCTTGCCTAAAGGGGCTGCAGGCACCATCCATGCATGCACCACCAAGAACACTATAATTAATATTTAATACAACAGGACAGGACTTGGTTCCCAAACTGGGAGCTTGGCAGTGTCTCCAGGAAGGCAGGGGAAGTCTCTTGGCAGACTCACACAGAACTGATGGCCCAAGTCAAGTAGTCCTACATCGATGCAAAACCAGAGGTGCTGCCATAGTCCAGGCTGGGGACAAGTGCCCATCAGCAGAAAGACGGGCATGTACCCACAAGCTGTGAGAGGACATTTTTCTGGCAGCAGTGAGGTTGGGGGGGGGGTGCTTTGAGTGTAACTGTACCTGACTCTCTGCATCCTGAACCCCATTCATCCAGTGGCCCAGGACCACTGTGAAGCTCTAGAAGTCCTGAGACCATGCCCACAGCTATTTGCCTCGACCAGCCCTTTCTTCTTTTTGGGAAAGTGGGTGGGTCACACCCGGCGGCAGAGGCAGCCGTGCTCAAGGGTTTATTCCTGGTTCTGCACTCAGAAATAGCTCCTGGCAGGCTCGAGGGCCCATATGAGATGCCAAGAATCCAACCTGGGTCCGTCCGGGGTTGGCTGCATGCAAGGCAAATGTCCTACCATTTTGCTATTACTCCAACCCCTCCACCAACCCTTTCATGGCAACAGCTCAGGAGAATCTGAGTCCTGCCCAAGCAGCACAGCCTTTCCTACTTCGTGGGTAGAGCTCTCAACCCCAGATCTGCCCCTGGAGAGTAAGTGGCAAAGCCAGCCTTGGGCTCCCCTTGCCCTTCTCCCCTACCAGGAAGACTCTGCTGTTCAGGGTGAACAAGGAGGTGGGGTGAAAGGCAGGGGATAAGAGGACATGGAAATATGGTACACCTGGGCACTTGGGATGGGCATTCGGAGAGGAGGAAAGTATTGACACCCCTGGAGGAATTCCAGGGCTCGGTTCCCTTCCAGAACCCTTGGAAAGTAACAGATTCAGCCAAACCCTACTGGGGAAAAAGCCCCTCAAGAAGGGGTGCTGTATTCCCAGTTCTCACCGCCACGGGCAGCTGCTGCACACAGACCCAGAGACCAGCAAGCACAGGTCTATCCTGTGCTCTTCTACAGAACAGCATACAACATCCCAAAGTCCCCAAACCCTGTTATCCACTGAGTGTCAGACAAGCCCACCACTTACTTCTTTGCTGATTCCAGAGCCAGATCTCCAGCCTCTAAACCTCCCTCTGCTGTGACGCAGCCCTATCATCCTGCAGGTCCTTGTACCCCCAGTCTTGCTCAGCGAGAGATGGGGACAGTCGCTGCAGAACTGAAAGCAAACAGGAGACCAGAGCTAGCACAAACCTGGGTGCATCTGAGCTATTACCACCCCTCCCTGGCCCTAGAGAAAGCCCCTTTCATTCCAGCAGTCTCCCACCACAGTGAGGTGGTGTTCCCCAAATTCAGCCAACACTTCCTACACTTCCTAGCTGTGCCCACTCCTCCAGAAAGTTCTTCCAGATCTCCTTCTCAAACTTCTCAGGTATCTCAGCACTTTTATAGAAGGAAACGGACTCCCATTTGGGGTGTCTGCTTTCTATCTCCTAAAATAGTATTAAATTTGGTATTAGGGGGCTGGAGTGATAGCATAGCGGTAGGGCCTTTGCCTTGCACGCGGTGACCCGGGACAGACCCATGTTAGATTCCCGGGATCCATATGTTCCCTCGAGCCTGCCAGGAGTGAAGAGCCAGAAGTAAACCCTGAAGCTGCCAGGTATGGTCCCAAAAACTAAAACAAACAAAAAATAAAAAACATAAATCTTGTGCTAAATCTTTCATTCATCCAGGAAAAAACACCTTCACTTCATGCTCATCCCATGCCCCAGAAATACCAACTGCCCTCATAAACCTACACTTGGTTAGAAAGTCGAAGAGGGGGGCCGGAGAGATAGCATAGAGGTAAGGCATTTGTCTTGCATGCAGGTCAGTGGTTCAAATCCTGGCATTACATATAGTCCCCTGAGCTTGCCAGGAGCGATTTCTGAGCATAGAGCCAGGAGTAACTCCTGAGTGCTGCCGGATGTGACCCAAAAACCAAAAAAAAAAAAAAGAAAGTTGAAGAGCTCAAGCGGTGCCAAGGAGGCAGCTCAAAGGATTGTGCACATGTTTGGCATGTGGGAGGTCTGGGTTCAATGCCCAGCACCACATAAGCCCTGCAGCACCAAGCTGGAAGTGGCTTCCAGGCACAGTCGGGTGTGGCCTAAAAATCAAAACAAAAAACAATAACAAAAGAACAGAAACTTAATCCAGCTTGATAGGGTTTGGCAAAAGCCATACCATGCCTTTGCACCAGCCCAGCCTGCAACTCATGCTGTCCCCTGTCCTAGGCATCTAGCAAACTTACTCACAGACTGAATTCATGGGCAGGCATGTTCTGGGCCTCTGTGCTGGAAGACTGGGAAAGGGATGATGTGGACAAATGATGGGGGTGGAACTGCTACCTTCTGGCTCTCCCCACTCCCACCAGCCCCTTGTAAAAGTCACCTCATTTTCCTAATGGAAGCTTCTGGTGAACTGATTGCTCCAACTGATTGCTCGGATCCCACTCTACTTGGTCCAACCCCAGTGTCTTTGCTCTTAATTGCAACAGAAGTTTCCAGTCTTGGGCTGGAGTGATAGTACAGAGCAGAGGTTGTTTGTCTTGCATGTGGTCAACTCAGGCTGGATCCCAGCACTCCAGATGGTCCCTTGAGCCCCGCCAGGAATGATCCTTGAGTGCAGAGCCAGGAGTAAGCCCTGAGCATCATAGCTGGGTGCAGAGCCCCTCATTCCTCGCCAAAGTAAAGGGATTCCCAGACTCAACGTCTAGGCTCAGAGGCAATTCACATACCTTATAAGTGTGAGGTCTAGGTTTGATTCCCAGTTTACATGCATTCTCTCTCACTCTCTCACTCTCTCTCACGAGCGGGAGGAGAAGAACCCCCAGACTGATGGCAAAGGTCTGATTTTTGTCTCTGGTCACCTCCCAATCTGATGCTCCCATGTGGAGCCACAGGGCATGGAGCCCAGGGTGGGGGAGTCGGGGTGTCTGAGCAGGGCAGGCAGAAAAGAGGGCTGCATTAGAGAGGGGAGATTTTGGCCAAAGGAGGGAGCTGGGGGAGCAGGAAGGCCTGCGTGGGTGGGGGCCTGCTGCTGCCAGGACCAGCAGGGGAGGGAGGTGCTGGAGAAGGGGCAGGACCCACTCCCAAAGCACAGGAGGCCCAGATCCTTGGGAGAAACCTAAGCCAGTGGGGCCCCTCTCCCCAATTCTCTGGTGCTAAAAGCCCACGGCATTTACGGCTTCAGGAGGGGAAAGAGCCTGAGAAAAGAATCGCAGACCAGATGGATTTGCTTCCTGGGCTTTAAAAAAAAAAAAAAAAAAACCCACCCTCCAATTAGGCAGGGAAAGTTTGGCCTGGCCGCTGTCTCCAGGTCCCTGGCTTCAATTACTGCCACCTCCCCCACTCCACATGCAGAGGGGGAACAGGGGGTGCCCCTGCCAAGAGGCAAGTGAGAAAGGGGGTTCGATGTTTTTATTCCTTTCTGATGGACTCAATAGTAAACCCTCCGGAAGTTGCTGGAATCTTCAGCACCCCAGGAGACACCCAGCCAGGACCCACGTCTTCTGTCCCTGCCCCGGGAAGGCCACAGTCAGAGGTCAGGAACTCCTTGGGTTCCCATCTTCGCTGCCAGGAAAAACTACTTGACATCAGAAGAAAACAAAATTTCCGAGCAAGTTGAGAAGTGAAATGATGGGTGTTTTCCGAGAGAGAGAGAGAGAGAGAGAGAGAGAGAGAGAGAGAGAGATGAGGGGGTAGTTCTAAGTTTTGGGGAAATTCTTTTCTACAGGGAAAAGGCACTTCCCGCCCCCACCTAGGCTCTAGCTACCACAGAGCACTTGGTCCCCTCGGTCCATAAACGTTCCCCCACTTCCATCATTCCATAAACACCTCTTCAGAGCCTGCACCCCTCAAACCTCTGTCGTCTCTGTCAAACTCTATATTTCAGGGGGTGAAAGGCTCCCTGCTTCCTCCACCCACATCCAGCAGCACCTGTTTCCTTCAGGCCCTCGCCTGCACAAGCCTTCTGCACCCCAGCCCCCACCCCGGAAGCCTCAGGATCTGAACACCCACTCTTCTGCCTGCTGACCACAGCACCCCCACATCAGCCACCCTGCATGTATTCTTCAGGCTATGCAAACTGTCAGGGCTCCAGTACAGGTTGACATAGCACTCCTGCCTGCTCCCCCAATGGAATCCCAGGTTTAAGCCTTCTGAACATCCTCTCTCCTAGGTTTCTGGTGGCCTGTTAGAAACCAAATAGGAGGAACTGGAGAGATATAGTACAGGGGTTAGGTGCCTGCCTGGAGGGAGGGAAGGAGAGAGGGAGGGAAGAAAAAAAGATAGGGAGGAAGGGAGAGAGAGAGAGAAAGAGAGAGGGAGAGAGAGAGGAAGGAAGGAGGGAAGAGAAGGAAAGAGAGGAGAAAGAGGAGAAAGGAGAGAGAGGAGAGAGGAAGGAAGGAACGAAGGAAGGAAAGAAAGGAATGAAGAAAGGAAAGAAGAAATGAAAGAAAAGGAGGAAGGGAGGGAGGGAGAGGGAAGGAGGACAGAGGGAGAGAGGAGGGAGAGAATACTGGCATATTTTTATAATACCTCCAACTCTACTTCAAAGGCTGCAAGCATTCACCTCATCTTCAAGCTGCCCCTTTGGAAACAGTGGCAAGACCCAACATCTCTCCCTCTCCCTTATCTTTATATATATAATATATATTCACATGCTGTGTCCCGGCTGACATCTGCCCACTCTCCCATGCACACCCTGGGCTGCTTTTATTTCCACTTATGATGCTTAATAGACACATCATTTTCAGTAACTCCCACAATGGCCACTCCTGGCCATATGCTCTATGGCAGGGGTGGCGAACAAGTTTGACACAAAGAACCCAACTTTTCTGTTTGTTTGTTTGTTTGTTTGTTTGAGCCAAGTCCAGCCATGCTCCAGGCTTACTCTTAGCTCTGCTGTCAGGAATTATTTCGGGCAGTACTTGGGGGGCCATATGGGATGCCTGGGATCGAACTCAGGTTGGCTGCATGCAAAGCAAACATCCTGCCCACTGTACTATGGCTCCGGCCAAAGAGCCCAAAATTTTTTTTTTTTTTTTTGGTTTTTGGGCCACACCCGGTGACGCTCAGGGGTTACTCCTGGCTATTTGCTCAGAAATCACTCCTGGCAGGCACGGGGGACCATATGGGGAACCGGGGAATCAAACCGTGGTCTGTCCCTAGGTTAGTGCAGGCACCTTACCTCCAGCGCCACCGCCCGGCCCCCGGAGCCCAAATTTGTGAGAGTCAGAGAGCCACACCACGCAGTGACCTGCCAAAACAGAAACACTCACACAAAAGCATATAATTCTAACAATGATGTGACACAACATGTGACACACGGGTCTTTGTCGTCCCCCCTCAGCTCTCTGGCCCTTGCACTTGTTTCCGAGAGATGGGAGACGGGATGACACAGTGTGGAGATCTCTCCTCAGAGGTTCCTCCTCAGAAGCAGCAGAACAAAATCCAAACTTGGCAAAGAGCCACCGTATACAAAATAATGATAAGAGGCAAAGAGCCGCATTCATTTTGGCCGGGAGCCGCATGCCGCTCGAGAGCCGCATGTTCGCCACCCTTGCTCTATGGTTTGGGAGGACATATGATAGCATATATCCAGCATAGTAAGAGTCTCTCATCCCCACTTCCCCCACCCCCATGCCCTGCCACCCTGATCTTCTTGGTGCCTCCATGGTTTGACCTCATCCTGAGTCATGTAGATGGTCTCATAGAGTCCAACCTATCAGACCACCTCCCTCCACCAGGAGGACACTAAGTGGCTGCAGAACTTGTTTCTTTTGAGTACTGAATAATCTTTCTTACTCTGAGTCACCATTTTGTATTTTGTTTGGTTTTGCTTTGTTTGTTGTGGCTTTTGGTCCACACCTAGTAGCACTCTTGGGTCACGCCTGGCAGTGTTCAGGGGACCATGCAGTGCCAGGGAGCAAACCTGAGCCTCCTGTTTGCAAAACATGCACTCAGTCTTTGATATATCTCTCTGGCCCCAAATTGCCACTATTTAAATTTTTTTTTTTGTGGCCTGTTCGATAACAGCAGTAGAGCATTTGCCTTGCACATGGCCAACCCGGACAGACCCAAGTTCAATTCCTGGCAACCCATATGGTGCTCTGAGCCTATGAGAGGCAATACTGAGCACAGAGCCAGGAGTAATCTCTGAGCACCACCATGTGTAGCCCAAAAACAAACAAACAAAAATATAATTATTTTCTGGGGCCAGAGAGATGGTGCCATAGGTAAGAAAGCACTTGCCATCTCTGCACTTCATTGATCCCCCATGCACTGCCAATAGTGATCCTTCAGTGCAGAGCCAGGAATAACCCTGAGCACCATCTGGTGTGGCCTAAAAACAACAAAATATTTTTTCTGGGGAAGGGGTAGATTGGGGAGAAACAATGAGAGAATGATAGAGGGAAACAGACATTTTGATGGAGGGTAAGGTGCTACAACACTGTATGTATGAAATTTTATTAACAGTATTAAAATCATGCTGCCTAAATTTTTTTAATTAAAAGTTTTCTGAGGGGTCAGAGTGGTGCCACAAGCGGTAAGGTGTCTGCCTTGCCAGCACTAGCCTAGGACAAACTGTGGTTTGATCCCCAGGTATTCTATATGGTCGCCCTAGCCAGGAGCGATTTCTGAGCGCATAGCCAAAAGTAACCCCTGAGTGTCAACAGGAGTGGCCCAAACCCCCCAAAATGTTTTCTGAAATACAGGTGTAGTTTTGGTCCTTAGTCTTGGGGGGGGGGGGGGCACAGGGTTGTTTTGGGTGTCACAACTAGTACTGGGTCTGTATTCAGGAATTACTCCTGGCAGTGCTCGAGGGACCATATGGGATGCAATTTTATTTATTTTGGGGAGTGCTGCAATTTTGTTACACTTTGATGGATGGTAAGATGCTAGAACACTGCATGCATGTAATTTTTCTATTTTCTTTTTTATTGTATATCTGTGAGATACAGAATTTTAAAAAGTTGTTGATGGGGGCCAGAGCCATATCACAGCAGATAGGGAATTTGCTTTGCTAATGCCATTTGCAATGGCCTAGGTGTGACCCATTAGAATAATTTCTTTTTGTTTTGTTTTGTGTTGTTTCGTTTTGGGGTCATACCTGGCAATGCTCAGGGGTTACTCCTGGCTCTTCACTCAGAAATCACTCCTGGGGGCCCGGGAGATAGCATGGAGGTAACGCGTTTGCCTTTCATGCAAAAGGTCATCAGTTCGAATCCCGGTGCCCCATATGGTCCCCCGTGCCTGCCAGGGGCAATTTCTGAGCATGGAGCCAGGAGTAACCCCTGAGCACTGCCGGGTGTGACCCAAAAACCAAAAAAAAAAAAAAAAAATCACTCCTGGCAGGCTCGGGTGACCATATGGGATACCGGGATTCGAACCACCATCCTTCTACATGCAAGGCAAACACCCTACCTCCATGCTATAGCTCAGGCCCTAGAATAATTTCTTTTTTTTTTTTTGGTTTTATTTTGGGGTCACACCCGGCAGTGCTCAGGGGTTACTCCTGGCTCCATGCTCAGAAATTGCTCCTGGCAGGCACGGGGGACCATATGGAGCACTGGGATTCGAACCGATGACCTTTCGCATGAAAGGTAAACACCTTACCTCCATGCTATCTCCCGGGCCCCTAGAATAATTTCTAAGCGCTAATTCATGACTATCCCCTGAGAGTTGCTGGGCTTAGAAACAAACAAACAAACAAAAAAGGATGATGGTTGAGTTTCAATCATACAATTTTTCAAACCTGTCCCTTCCCTAATGTTCATTTCCTGCCACCAATTTCCCCAGTTACTCTCCACCATCATTCCCAAGCCAACTTCTATGACAGACACTTCCCCCCTTTATAAACTGTGGTTTGCAGTATTTACAATATTGTAACTGAATGGATATTACACATATCACTTTACCTTCTTTTAGCACCCAGTTCCATCCAGAGTGATCATTTCCAACTGTCACTATCATGGTGGCATTATTAACCAAATCTAAACTTTGAAAGCACCTCAATTAAAGAGATAGGAAGTTGTGGCATATGTATGCAATGGAAACCAAGTCTATTTAAAAGGATGAAAAATTTTTATTTAGAGACTGGAGCGATAGCACAGCGGTAGTGCATTTGCCTTCATGTGGCGACCCGGGATAGACCAGGTTCCATCTCCAGCATCCAAAGATAGTTCTGAACCTGCCAGGAGCAATTTCTGTGTGCAGAGCCAGGAGTATCTCCTGAGCACCACGAATGTGGCCCAAAAACGGAAAAAAAAATTGAAACAAAATAGGAGAAATTTTTGTGCAATGAAATTAGAAATAGGTAAAAGACAAATTGTTGGATTATTTCACCTATGTGTGCAATGGAAGGATATAAAATAAAAGACAAATTGGTGAGGGACCAGGGAGATAGTACAGTGGGTAGTGATTTTGCCTTGCATGGGCCGATCCACAGTTTGATTCCCTGGCATCCCAGATGGTCTCACCAAGGGTTGATCCCTGAGTGAAGAACCAGGAATAAGCCCTGGAGTGAGCATCACTAGGTGTGGCCCCAAAACAAAATAAAAATAAAAGATAAATTAGTGAATATTGGTAATTCCAGTGAACTGAGACGACAAAGGGATGGTAGGAGGAAGAAAAATTAATAAATAAATAAGTAAAAATGGTATTCTGCGGAAGAGTTCCTTGCCTAGAGGGACCCTGGTTTCCATTCCCAGAACTCCCAAGTACACACACAAAGATACAGTAGTTTTTTTTTTTTTTTAATTAACTTTAGGGGGAAAGGGGCACTCAGGAGTTACTCCTGGCTCTCTGCTCAGAAATCACTCCTGGCAGGCACGGGGGACCATATGGGATGCTAAGATTCGAACCACCGTTGGTCCTGGGTTTAGCGCTTGCAAGGCAAACACCCTACCACTGTGCTATCTCTCCAGCCCAAGATTTTTGTTTGAAAGAAATCCTCTCTAGCAACTTGTTCTTTGATAGTAGCTAAATTCATTTCTGCCTAACTCAAGGTGACAAGATCAACGCTCTTCACTATTAAAATTTCATGAATCAATTAAAAATTGTTCTGTGACACATTCTACAAGAATTTTTAGCTTGATAAATGTTGAGCTTGCGTATATGATGCTGAACATGGGTCACAGGGGGTTGCTCTGTTTCAGGCCCAACTGTTTCAGCAACCTCCTTTAAAAAGATTCCATTTTCTCCACTGACTGACTTTTTTTTTTTTTAATTTTTAATTTTTTTTATTTTTAATTATGAGAACAAAGATGCAAAGAAAGAGGACAAATAAAGTTACAATGGAAAGATTATCACCCATAAACAGAACTCCCATAAGTCCCATTGCTGATATCTTAACAATGAATTTTCAACCAAAGAATATTAAGAAAAATAAAACAGAACCCATGTACAATTACTTTGTCCCTCAAGTC
>PVKC010017314.1:0-20263 GCA_004027635.1 Crocidura indochinensis | reverse complement strand
TGTGTGTGTGTGTGTGTGTGTGTGTGTGTGTGTGTGTGTGTGTGTGTGTGTGTGTAGGCAGGGTCCAGTTCAATAAGTGCTAGTGAAGAGTGGCACTGTTGAATATTCAGAGTAAATTCAATGACTCTATAAAGACTGAATCTAAATATAACAGTGAAGAAATGCCAATAGGGGTGGATAGTAGACTGAAGACAGTCACAAATATTTGGCTAATTCTCAACTCAAGAAATACGTCTAAATCTCCCATGTTTAAGCCTAACATGGTCTCAGTGATCTTCTTTGTCATGTGGGTATTTGAGATTTGAGTTTCTACAAATAGTTGCTTATTTGAAATATTTGCTGAGCTCCCACAGATGTCCATCACCTCTGTGACTGCTGTGGCACAGATCAGAATTGCACTTGAGAATATGTGCTGAACCCAGCATCCTAGGGTGCCAGCTTTCAGGGACACCCACCAGTATAATTGACTCTTTATGAACCATTGATCTGAACATTATCATATTCATATCATAACAAAATTTTATGATAAAATAACACATTAGGTATTTTGATTTTTTGAAGTATTTTTTTTAAACTCAGCAGCAAATAATTAAATTTGAGCACTGTTTTCCGAAGCAAGCCAGAAGATCAAAGATAAACACAGAATGGTAGCACTATTCTGAAGCACTTAGAAACTACACCATATATATATATATATATATATAACTAATATTCAAAGATCAAATAACAGGATCAGAGTAGAAACTCCAAACACTGTAACATTACACATATTCTGGGGAGTAATGACCAAAACACAAGAAAGAGGAAGAACATATACTCCCGACCACACATTATCCATAAAGAAATCAGCAACAGGGACTGGAGAAGTGGCGCTAGAGGTAAGGTGCCTGCTCTGCAAGTGCTAGCCAAGGATGAAAAATGGTTCGATCCCCCAGCACCCCATATGGCCCACCAAGCCAGGGGAGATTCCTGAGTGTGTAACCAGGAGTAACCCCTGAGCATCAAATGGAGGTGGCCTGAAAAGCCAAAAAAGAAAAAAAAAAAGAAAGAAATCAGCAACAGCAGAAACAACAGAAACAACAGTGTAGAGAGAACAGGTACGTAATCAGCCTCTTACTACAAAGGTCCATAATAATCCCTTAGGAACCCTATACAAGATTACAGGTAAAGAATACCATGGGAAATAACTGAATCCAAGGGAAGCACTCCAAAATAATAGGTTTTAATACCTTAAGCTTACTATATTTAACCTCTCAGCTTTTCAGTCCACAGGCTTTCTTGGATATAAAGGGTGGACAACCTAAGATGACACCTCGGAGTTAAGCTTTACGAGATACCATATCCAGGTTGCGATATGAAATTGTCTCGATAAAACACTTTAACATACCCTTTTTCTCTAGGTTATACCTTCTTTTAGGACCTGAAGCATGTGACCAGTCAGACCACCGTACAGCAACTGTGACATACAGACCTATACTACGGGGTCTACTCATAGAACATATCCAAGCAAAATAACAGGCCCACACTCTTCTCTCCTCTCTTCTCACTTTTCTTTCTCCCTTCTTTTTTCTCTTTTTCCTTCTCTTTCCCTAGTTAACCTTATTTTCTCTTTTCTTCTTTTCTGCCTCTTCCATATACTTTTCTCTTCCCACCTCCTAGGAATCCAACTATCCATTCACCCCTCAATCCCACCCAGATTCTCCATCTTACTAAAACTCTTCACCCCCAGTTCTTAATCTACTAGGCATCAAGACTGACTTCCTACCCGAACGAACCGGTACCCAGCACCCAAGCGAAGGGACACCCACTCAAACCCGCACCTCGTCCCCAGCTGGAAAAGACAACCAACACCCCCGCTGACTCAAGCTGTGTGGCCCTCCCTACCAACCCTTCCTTATGTGGACTATTGCTGGATACTGGACTTACCCCTAAAGGTATCCCAATGCAAGAACTCTACCCAAGACTCCCCTGCCACAAATGTTTTTCCAATCTCAAGAAGGACAGGGTATGCGATGAAAAGAGAATCTCAAAAGACAATGGGGAAGCCTATACTTCCATCATAAGTATAGGACCGGTATAATACTACCTCTTTATTTTTCATTCCAGTTCTTTATTTTTTACTTCAGTTTTTAAATCTTTTTTTTTTTTTTTTGGTTTTTTTGGGCCACACCCGGTGACGCTCAGGGGTTACTCCTGGCTATTCCCTCAGAAGTCGCTCCTGGCAGGCACGGGGGACCATATGGGGAACCGGGGGATCGAACCGCGATCCGTCCTAGGTTAGCGCAGGCAAGGCAGGCACGTTACCTTCAGCGCCACCGCCCGGCCCCAGTTTTTAAATCATTTTTAACCATATGTGAGCAAATATATTTTATTTATATTCTTATCTTTTTTGGACATGTGACTTGTCTCTCTGATCTTCTTTTTCCTCCCCCAAATACACCAACAATATAATGAAGCACCATTTCTCCCTGCAAAGGCGCTCTAAAAAAAGGGAAATCAAATGTATGTAAACAAGTTCTTATCTACTAGGGATAAGAACTCATACTTATTTACAATACATGGGAAGCTCCCACCTTGAAAGTATGTCATGTGGACCTATCTTAGACCCCAGGAGATTAGACACTGACTGTTCAGTCTAGAATCCTGAATCCCAGACATAGAAATGACACAGTTCTGCACAACAGCTACAGGAACCAAATCCCATCTGGGACAGCCTGAATACTGCTCAAACACCAACATGCGCCAGCTCAACTATGTTACAAATGGACATAAGATCAGGGTACCTTACCAACTAATGATAAGACAAAAGCAGAAGACCAGTCACACTTTGGGCTGTGCAAAAGCCAAGAACGTGATCTACAGAAGACTGGCGGATAAAACCATGGCTGAACAGTATGTAATCTGGGACCAGCAAGAAAGCCCTAGTCTAGGATTTGTCCTACGACCTCCACAACAACCATGATCTCTAATTCCAGAGACTTGACTGAGACAATTGCAACTGAACGGGTCTTCAGGAAACATAACAAAAGACCATATCCCAGGCTCCACCTGAGGATCAACGCAAGACCCAAGAACACCAACCGCAAAAGACAGATTAAAATGACACTGAGGAAACAGAACTTTTGAAATCATGGACAAAGACTTCATCGTAAGTTCTACTCCTTGACCTGTGCAGAGACTGAGACCTCTAGATACAAAGGTCTGATATTATTATCCAGATCAGAGCAGAAGTCTTCCATACGACACGAAAACATCAAGGAAAGAGTAAATGAACTTGAAAGGAGTCTATAGATAATACCATATTCCAAGGGGGAAGAAACCCTGTATCTCTTAGGCCAAGGGGATTCCCTTTTAGAATGACCCCAATTTTTTTTTGGTTTTTGGGGTCACACCCGCAGTTCTCAGGGGTTACTTCTGGCTCCATGCTCAGAAATTGCTCCTGGCAGGCACGGGGGACCATATGGGGCACCGGGATTCGAACCGATGATCTTTTGCATGAAAGGCAAACGCCTTACCTCCATGCTATCTCCCGGGCCCCTAGAATGACCCCAATTTTTAATGTGCCTATGCAGAAGGAAAAAAAAAAAACGGAGGGGCGAAGAGATAGTATGGAGGTAAGACATTTGCCTTTCACGCAGAAGGCTATCGGTTTGAATACCAGTGTTCCATTTGGTCCCCTGGCATGCCAGGAGCAATTTCTGAGCATGGAGCCAGGAGTAACCCCCTGAACACTACCAGGTGGGACCCAAAAACCACAAAAGAGAGAGAGACAAGAAGCTCAAAATAATTTTTTTCTCTTCTTTCTTTTTTTAATTTATTTTTCTTATTACTATTTTATTTTTCTCTTATCTAGTTTTTGTCGACCTCCTTATTTTGGTGTAGATATATACGTAGTAGTCCACTTTTTTACTTATATATTTACTTTTTCTTTCTTCTTTTCTCTTTGACTTTTTGCGCTCTGCCATGTTTTTTATCTCAAGACCATGGCAATTATGTGGTGCATATCTTTATCGCTGCAGTGCTCACTGGATGTCTTATTTGATATGTCTTTGTAAAATGTCGTGGTGTTTCACCTTCTCTTTTCCCCTTCTCTCAAACCGAGGGTGAGAGCTGCTAGAAGGACTCTGCCCATTGTAGGCATAGTTAATTTTTACCCCATTGTATTACTATACTCTTCCTCAAACAAAACCACAAAACTCTAACTATCTAATCCTGCCTCCTAATTAGAGGGAGAAGCAATGGAGACACCAAGCCCAATCAGATATAAGATCACTAAGTAATAAACCAGAAACAGAGGGCGTCACTCAATCTAGAAGACCCCGGGGAGAGGGTGGAGGATATGGGAGGCAGGATGGGAACAGAGGTGGAGGGAGGGCAACTCGGTGATGGGAATTCCCCTGATTCAATGTTTATATGTAACTGGAATATTACTGTGAACAACATGTAAACCACTATGATTAAAATAAAAAAAATTGAGCACTGTTTTCTACTTAGTTAGTTAGGTAGTTATTTTGTTTGTTTGCTTTTTTGGGTTACACCTGGCAGTGCTCAGGGTTTACTCCTGGCTCCACATTCAGAAATAGCTCCTGGCAGGCTCGGGGGACCATATGGGATGCCAAGTTTCAAACCAATGACTTTCTACATGAAAGGCAAGCACCTTACCTCTATGCTATTTCTCTGGCCCCTCCATTATTTTTTAAAGTATATGTGCTGCTGATACTAGCACTGTTTTATATATAAAATGTAAGGCTAATATCTGTTTGTTTTTTTTTTTTGGGGGGGGGTCACACCCGGCAGTGCTCAGGGGTTACTCCTGGCTCCATTGTCAGAAATTGCTCCTGGCAGGCACGGGGGGACCATATGGGGCACCGGGATTCAAACCGATGACCTTTTGCATGAAAGGTAAACGCCTTACCTCCATGCTATTTCCCGGGCCCCTAATATCTGTTTTTTAACCTAGTTTTAATGTGGAGACATTAGTAATGATTATTAGTTTGTACATTTTTTTCTTTCTCTCTGTGAGAAAAGAATGGAACTTTGAATCATAAAGTTCCCAAAGAACCTACACCTAAAAAGCACACCTGTTCTCAGTATTGAACTTTGAGTTGTAGACAGTCATCTATACATTCTGTGTGGTTTCCGGGCTTAGTTAAAATGTAAAGAGCAGTGATTATGGATGTATGTTCTGAGAAAATAAGTTGACGAGAACAAAACCCTGGGAGATGCCTGCAATTAAAGAAGGCAGAGTCAGAGGAGACCCAGGTAGGTGAAGGGGAAGGGGTGGTTTTGGGTCAAGGCTAGAGGAGGGGTTACAGCAGGAAACAAAAACTTGGGTGGTGGCAGTTTCAACAAGGCTACCATTTTCTCATCAGTTCCCTCAATACTGTTCCCATAATCTATTCTTTTGGAAATAGCAAGCACTTTCCCTCACCACATGACTAATACATGAAGTATCTCATCTTCACACTCTCTATGATTCACTGAAGATGAGCAGACCTGATCTCCTTGTCTTCTTCAGGAGTTTTTTTGAAGACACCACTCTATTCAAAACACTTCAACCACAGAACTTTGGGTTACCCCTAGTTTATCTAGTACTCAGATACAGCTGAATCTGGGTCTTGTATAAAAACAGGATAAAAATTTGCTTTCAACAGCATAGACTTTGGACCCTTGACTCAATGGGGTATTGAGTGAATGTTGCTAGGAAAGAGACACATTGAATGATTGTATCTTCTTGGGGTTTTAATGGATAGTTGGGAATCTTTGACTTGTAAAAATAGAACAAGACACTTTCCTGGAAGTCATTTTGAGGAAAATTATAATCATAAATACTCCCAGAGAAGTACAGTTATTATTTCCTCATACTCTCCTTTATTATGTCAGAACATGTTAAAGATAATCAGTTTAACATTTTATTTTCAGGAAGAATTAGAGGGTCATCAACAAAATCAGAAAAGCAATCTTTATCTTGAAAGCTGTTTTGGGACTGTAGGTTTCCTGTCTAGACATGATAAATGCTATTCTTCCATTAGTTGTGCTTTGAATAAAATCTGGGAAGGACTGAAGAAGAACCAGGCCAGATGGGGATATGAGGTGACTTTTATAATGAGGTATTTATCAAAACCTTTGGTTTCCATTCAGGCAAGTTAATAATAATAATATAATAATTATATAATATAATAATACTATTAATATTATAACATATAATATAATAATATAATGCACCATAATAATAATGCACCAAACAAATATGTTCTGATGCATTAATTTAAATAAGATTCAGTTAAAAGAGTAGAACTGACTAGAAGTTGCCATCTGATGCTCGACAAAGGCAAGAAATGACTTGTCCATGTGGACCCAACTTAGACCCCAGGTGATAAGACACCGACTGTCCAGCCTGGAACCCTGGATCCCAAGCATAGAAACGCCATAGTTCTACAAAACAGCTACAAGAACCAAGCCCCATCTGGGACATCTTTAATACTCAGACACCAACATGTCGAGCTCTAATATGATGTCCTGACAAAGAGGAAATTGGGAACAATTTGACCTAAGAGCAGATTATCCTACTCCACTAGCTAACGATAAGACAAAATTAGAAGACATGTCACCCTTTGGTCTGTGCAAAAGCCAAGATCATGATTTACAGATGACTGGCTGATAGAACCATGACCGGGCAGTATGTATCCTGGGATCAATAAAAAAGCCCTAGTCTAGGGTTTGAGCTACGACCTGCACAACAACCATGATCTCTAATTCAATAGCAACTGAGTGGGTCTTCTGGAAACATAATGAAAGACGCTATCCCAGGCTCCATCCTAGGATCAGCGCTAGGACCAAGGCCACCAAGAACAGAAGAGGAATTAAAATGACACTGAGGGAACAGAATTTCTAGAACCACAAAGAAAGACTTTATCATAAGTTCCATCCATGACCTGTGCAGAGACTGAGATCTCTAGATATAGAGACTTGATTTTATCATCCAGGATGGAGCAGAAGTCTTCCATACAACACAAAAGCACCAAGAGTTAATGAACTAGAAAGGAGTCTATAGTTAATCCCATGACAATATATTGCAAGGGTGGAGAAACCCTGTATCTCTTAGGCCAAGGGAATTCCTTTTCGAATGACCCCAATGTTTACTGTGCCTATGCAGGAGGGAAATAAAAAAGACAAAAGCACAAAATAATCTTTTTTTAAATTTATCTATCTAGTTTTTGTCAATTTCTTTGATTTGGTGTGAATATTGAACTTGCCTCCATTTTTACTTATTTCTTTTTCTTTTTTTTTTCTCTTCTTCCGTATTGTGCTCTGTCATGCTTTTTATTTCAAGACCATGGCTATTATGTGGTGCCTATCTTAATTACTGTAGTGCTCACTGGGTATTTTATTTGATACTTCTTTTTATACTTTTGTGTTGTTTCACCTTCATCTCTCAAACCGGGGATGAGAGCCTCTAGAAAATTTCGCCCATTTTCGGTATATTTGATTTTTACCCCATTTTATTACTTTTTTCTTCTTCAAACAAAACCACATAACTTGAACTATCTAGTCCCGCCTCCCAATTAGAGGGAATATAATGGAGGTACCATGACCAAACAGCTGTAAGATCACTAAGTAGTAAGCTAGGCACAGAGGGGACCACTCATCCAAGCAGTCCCGGGGGTGAGGGTGGAGGTTATGGGAGGCAGGACGGGAACGGAGGTGGAGGGAGGACAATTCGGTGATGGAAATTCCCCTGATTCAATGTTAATATGTAACTAAAATATTACTGTGAACGATAAGTAAGCCACTATGATTAAAATAAAAATTACATTAAAAAAAGAAATGACTTGTCAAGGAAGTGGTTGATGTCTTTCATGAAGAAGGGTCGCATGTTTAAATGTCAAAGATCCAAATTGGACAAGAATTTATCTACATTGGACATCAGAAAAAAAACAGAGGTATTTGTCTCATTAAAAAATATCATATGGGATCAAAACTACAACAGGTAGTGAATTTGCTTTGCATATGGCCACCCATTCAATCCTTGGCTACCATTCAAATACTTCCAACATAGAGATAGATGTAAGAAGGGCTGGTGATCGAAAGCACAGTCTGCTGATGCTGAATCACTGGCCTTCATTTAGGTACCTTTTTGGCATTCAATTATATTTTGAATTTGGCATTTTGATACTGATAAATGTTATGAATTTTTTTTGGTTTGGGAGCCACACTTGATGTTCAGGGACTTATCCCAGTTCTATGCTCAAGGGTTGTTCTGGGCAGGGATTCCTGCCCAGAACAACTGAATGTGGGTTGCAAAGATGCATAGCATGCTACAGTCCTTTGAATATCTCCCTGTCTCACTGGTTCTGGTTTAAAAAAATTATTATAAGAACTGGGGAGATAGTACATAAGGTGTTACATGAAACTGACCTGGCATTTCAGGGCATTTTATATAGCACCCCAATGCTTTACTAGGAATAATTCCCTAGTACAGAGCAAAAAGTGATTTTTGAGCACTGTTGAGTATGACCCCAAAACTATTAAAAATAAACTATTTATAAACATAGCATAAATTATAAGAAAGTGTTACAAATACAAAGGAAATAAAATTGTTCAGCTTCTCTGATTGCACAGATAGTCACAGTAGTTATTACAAAATTGTTGGTTGCACTTACTCATTCTTTTATAAGAAAATGGGAAATGTGGTACTATTTTGTAACTTACTGCTTTTATTTGTAATGAAAATCTTTCCACATCAATAAAATATGCATTTACCAGGTCATTTTTTTCTTTTGTCAAAATGTCTAATTCATTTAAATGGTCTCCATAAAAATGTCTTAAGTGTTTTTCAAATTTTCAATTGTTACAAATGATGCCACAATAAACATGTTTGCCTCTTCTAATATCTATTTATTTCTTTAGCAAAGTTCCCAGAAATGATGCACATGGTATGTGTCTTTTTTTTTTTTTTGACTTTTGGGTCACACCCACCTGTGCTCAGGGGCTACTCCTGACTCTGCAATCAGAAATTGCTCCTAGTAGGCTTGGGAGGCCATCTGGGAAGCAGGGATTCGAACCACCATCCTCCTGCCTGCAAGGCAAATGTCCTAATGCTATGCTATCTCTCCAGCCCCTGTTATGTGTCTTTTACGAAATTTAAGTAAAATTACCCCAAAAACCTATTACATCTAATTCTTAGACAATATAGGCTCCAATTATATTTGCATATGCTTTCCCCCCCAATAAATACATTAAAGCTTTTTATATTGGTAACAACCTTGCAACCTCTGTCACTTAGAAATCATTGAAAACATTAAGGATAAGTTGGATGTGTCACAAATCCATAACATTTATGCTGATAATAGTGTTTAATCACTTATGGCCATAAAATATACACAATAGTGTTTGATCTCTGCATCCCCAGGAGTAATTCCTAAGTATAGAGTCAGGGGTAAGCATTGATCACTGTCTATTGTGGCCCCAAAATAAAAAAAAATAAAATAAAATCTGCATACTTACATACAGTTTATGGTGTCTTTTGTTTGCTTGTTTGTTTGTTTGTTTTGGGACCAAACTCGGCAGCACTCAGGGGTTACTTCTGACTCTGCTCAGAAATAGCTCCTGACAGGCATGGGGAATCATATGGGATGCCAGGATTCGAACCACCTGACTCAGCCGCTTGGAAGGTAAATGCCCTACCGATGTGCTATCTCTCTGAATGGTGTCATTTGAGGTAAACAAAAATGTAATTATCTCAGAGTTATCTCAGTGGCTGAACCACCTGCTTTAAAAGCATTAGGTTAAGTTCAGTCCCAGTGTTGGCACATAAGCAAATGTGATCTTTAAAGATCTCTGCTGTCTGTATCTCCTGACTGCAGTGTTTTCTAAGCACTCCAAGGTTAGGGGGTGTGAATACCATAACTGATAGTATATGGTCATGGACAGCACTAGTAGAGGATGTGAGGATAGAGGCTCAGGACATAAATCCTGGTAAGCATGTGTGAGTACAGAAATAGCCTGTGCTAGCACCACAACAGAACAGAAAAGTTGTGGTCCTTTTATGATTACACATGCACACCCCATATACAAAGAAGGGTAGCCTGGTGAGCACTGTAATGGAGCTTCTGTACTTTCATCTTTTGGGAGGACTGCAGTTAAAGGAATAAGCACCATGGCATGTGTACAAACCTAGGTCATCACAACAACAAAGACAGGAGTGGGCAAAAGAAAATAGTAAAAGTAACACAAGCAAAAGTAAAATACAGTATTAAGTAATGACTATAAAATCAACTTTAGTGAATACTGTATGACTAAAATAGCTTCTATACTACTCCTGTTCCTGCTGTAGTGATCTCAGCTGTTGTAAATATCTGGTAAAAACACGCTTGATGTTGATGATATCCAATGAGCCATTTCTTTTTTTTTTTGGTTTTGGGGTCACACCCGGCAGTGCTCAGGGGTTATTCCTGGCTCCATGCTCAGAAATTGCTCCTGGCAGGCACGGGGGACTATATGGGGCACCGGGATTCGAACCGATGACCTTTTGCATGAAAGGTAAATGCCTTACCTCCATGCTATCTCCCGGACCCCCAATTAGCCATTTCTTAAGCTTTGAGGGTATTAGTCTTCCTAATGCCCAGATAGGTTAAAAGTTAACTGTATATGTTAACAGTTTTCAGCAGCAGCATTGCAGAATTAAATCTCAGATTCTTTCATATGTCACCCTATCCCCATTTTCTGTAACCTTACCTGATAGTAAGACCTGCCCATTTCTGGGAGCGGTTTTTGGGAGATATCAAAAGGTTTGCCTCAGGGACAGGAAAGGGATTTAGAGGATTGAGAGGAGATTGAGAGAGATTCAGCAGGAGGGGAGATGGCTGAAAGAGGTTGAGATGTCAGGGCTGACTATGAACTCAGCATAAAAGGCGTAAGTTTAGGAGCCACATGTGTTGGCTAGGGCCTGAATAAAGTTGATGTCTCCTCATTTCCCCACCACTATCCTGGACCCTCAGACCTGGCGGTTGAAGGGGGCTGAAGATGCATGGCCCCGCGCTGGAGGAGAAAGGCCTCTCCATCCATCTCACCATCATCCAGCCCCATCCAGGGCCGTTATTCAACATCCATGTAGTTATCCCAATTTTCCATTAATTCTTAGCCAACTGTATTATTGGGGCAATGCTTGGGCTCCATGAAGTCTGGATTATCTAGGCCACTTCAGCAAGCTTCCAGGACTTCAGAGCTACATCTGGTGTTACACAGACTTCCAGGATTGCAACCAATGATGCTCTGGGGATTAAATAGTGCTAGGAATTGAACCCATGCTCCTCACATGCAAATCAAACACTCATGGACCTTTCACCTAATTTTTTTACATGACTCTGAGTATATAGTTTTATGGGTTTACATGTACATTTGCTGATAATAAATCATTAACAATTTTTATTTTAAAACAAGTGTTTTTTTTTTTGAATCTTGCAAGTGGTTGATGATCATAGAACACATGACATCATTCAGAAAGAATGTGGATGGGTCTGGAGAGTATCCTGCTGAGGAGAGGAATAGACATAGAATGATCTCATATGTAGGATATATGAAAAGAAAAACACAGTAAGGGAATTACAACTGCCAAGGGAATATAACTTGAGAACTGGTTTATAAAAAGGAGTTTAATTATGGTGGTGTACAGGGAGGGTAGTATAGGGAGAGAACCTTGAGGCAGTGATGAAGGGAAGTGGTCACTCAAGTGTGATATTGGAATTTCATCATTAGAAGTATTGTAAATCCTGGTCTAGAATATTTTTTAAAAAGCTATTTTTTGAGCAAAGAAGTAATAGAAAGTTGATCTAAAAAGGATTAAAATTTTGATTTAATGAACACTGGCAAAAGGAACAACCTCTGAATCAAAAGAAAAGCTCAGTAAAAAATGAAAGTGAAAAATGCCTAATAGAAGAGATAATAGGTGACAACTTTCCCAGTCTGAGAAAAGAGACTTGTGCACTGATTCAGGGTAAGTGAGTGCCAAACAAAATAAAGTTAAATGTACTGTCACTATGTACCTTAAGTATAATTGTGAAGGACTTATAATTCATATTGATCACAATAAAAATTATTTTTAAAAGATTAAATAGAACAGCAAAACACACTGTAATTATCAAGCAATAAAGAGAAATTGACTAATACAGTGTTGGAGAAGAGCAAAGTCTCAGACATATGGGAAATAAACATACAATTCACACCAGGCTACTTAAATGAAACTCTAAAGCCAGAAGGTCATGGAATGATATAATTTAGGCATGGAATGAAAAAACCTCCAACCACTTATATTTGAGGGACTGATCAAACCATTCTTAAACAATAGCTGAAGGCACTTACTGAACCCAAAACCAGCTCACAAGGAGTACTTAATGTTCTACAAAACAACAGATGTTGAACAGCAGTGCATTTTCAAGGCTTTCTTCACTTCTCCAAATACTGAACTGCAAAAAAAAACAAAAAAACCAGTTTTTTCCTTTAAAAAGGTCAACAAATTCTTTCACATCAATAATATTATAGAACATTAGAACAAACAGCACACAACAGAACGACTCTCCTAACAAAAGCAGAAATGACTAGATAGAGCAGGAAACAAAATATAACCATCTTCTGCTAAAAGGTAAGATACTTAAAGTCACAGGACAAACACAGTCTCTGAGTGGAAGGATGGAAGACAAGCATGTAGGCAAACAGTGGAGGCTTTAAAAAAGTAAGTCGATCATATTTCTATCAGAGCAAATTGCATTCAAGCTAAGTAAAGTAATAAGAGATAGGGTTGAACTTTACATACTGATCAAGAGATCAAGAAGACTTAACTTTTATTGAAATACATGCACTAAATGAAGGAGCAGTAAAAAGAGTTCTCTGGTAGTAACTGCACATACTGTGTGTTTTGCCATGTTAGAACCTGATGTCCTGATTTTATGTGTTTGCAGCAATATATAATAGTGTTTCAAGTCCTCAAGCAAGAGAAATAAACTTCCCAAATAGTAACCAATCTAGAAAAGATTTTTCCCAACTATCAAGAGCCATAATACACCCATAAGGTCATTTTTATTAATTCACTAACTATGCGATAATGAACTAATATAGGAAGGAAAATGGACCTGCATTGTTTCTGACCCAAATAAATAGTTTTCATTGACTTGTTCAAGTGAAGATGGTTTGGGGCTAGAATCAAGGTACTCAATGATCCTGTGACCACAAAGTTTATTTACATTCGGACTGATGCTACATTGGTCTGAACTATTTCTGAAGACCAAGTAGAAAGTTTAGTGTGGTGTTCTCTGGGTTGCTGAAAACAAGTATTGGGAATGACAGGCTCTGTTTTTTATAACACTTTACTAAAGACATCACTTCTTCCATTTAGGAAGCCAGACTGACTTTCTCTAGTTCTAGAAAAAATACAATTTTGGTCTTAGCCACCAGCCATTTAACACCTCTGTGTTACATGTTTCTTATTTGGAAAACAAAGGATTTGGGTCAGATATTTTTAACTTGTTTTTCTAGTGTGCCTTCCCCTTCAGGATTAATATTAAGACTAACATTGCCCCTAAATTTTGGTTGCACGTAAGGACTAGTTTTTACCTAGTATATTTACATGAGCCAATAATCCTGTGTGGTATTTGTAATCTAAGCCCCTATTCTACAGACAACCAAGACAAAGGAAAGTCAAAGGTCAGCCACACATACGTCTTGTGACTGGTAGGGAGGGTGTGCCATTTCCAGTAGTTCTAATCAAAGCAATCATATTTTCCTGCTTGAGTGGCTAGATGGGGCTATTTAAAACCTTTTAAGCCAAGCCAAAAGCTAGGTGTCAGGCTAATAGCTGAAGGAAACCAGCAGTCTACTTGATGAGGATGCATGAAATCTGGGATCTCCATCAACTGACTCTCTTCGCAGGAGTTCTCCCTTAGTTGGCCATTGATAGCAATCAGTGCTTTGAGAATGATTGTTGACTAATAGTTGATGGGCATTGTTCAAAGAACAATTCTCTAATGGAAGTTTTTTATTTTTATTAAAATCGAGGACCTTAGAAAACCAAATCATTACTTGACTTCTTAGTGGGGACTTCAGCATGTGCTGCAAATTGTTATTAATGTTCAATTACGGCAAGCTGATAAATCTGTGTTTGTTTGGGAAGGGCTGTGACTAACTCTCAAGAGCCTAATGAATCCCAGACTATAAGTTTGTTAATAAAGTAGGTGAATCTTTGTGAGTGACTGTTGGGGGTAATGGAACTAAGTTTGGCCTCTGAGGGCAGCCTAGGAGTGTCTAATCACTGCCTATGGGAATGCATCAACCTGTTGAAATGTTGGCAGTGATAAGCTAATAGGAGTCTGGTTTCTAGACCTAGACTGCTTGGGACAGATCTCTAGCAACTATTACTTAGGTGACATTGGAAAAGTGTCATAATTTTTTTATTTGGTTCTGTGACCTCTATAAAATTAATATAAGTTCCTGTGATAAAAATCAAGGCTTGGTGAGAGGATTTACTTAGAAAAATGACTGGCTTATAGAGAGCATTCAGAGTGTTGGCTTTGAGACTTATTAATGACAAAGAACTATAAAGTTGTACTGGAAAGGACTAGAAAACAAATGTTAAGCTGAGCACCACTGGTGTGACTCAAAAACAAACAAAAAAGTGTGATGGAAGGATTCTGTCTTAAGCTATAGTTACTGATACCTCTTTAGAATTCATTAGATACTGGAACACTGGGTAAAATTTATTAAATCAAGAAAACAAGAAAACCACTTAATCTTTCTTCTTCTTTTTTTTTTTTTTTTGTTTTTTGTTTTTGGGTCACATCCGGCAGTGCTCAGGGGTTACTCCTGGCTCCATGCTCAGAAATTGCTCCTGGCAGGCACGGGGGACCATATGGGGCACCGGGATTCGAACCGATGACCTTTTGCATGAAAGGCAAATGCCTTACCTCCATGCTATCTCCCGGGCCCCTAATCTTTCTTCTTAAACATAATAATACTCATAGCCTTTAAGTGAGGGATATGGAGGTCGATCTAGAGACACTCCTGTTTTTCATATTGTGCAGTAGCCAAATTGGATGAATCTGACACTTATTTAATGACTTTGCCACAGTGCTGGGCAGATCGGCTCTCACAGAGTATAAAGCATCCAATGTTCTTTTTTATTTAGAATGAAGTAAAGGACATAACTTAGAACCAGGAAATGATTGCTAGTATAGGTTAGTTCAGGGTCACAAAGAGTGGAATCTTCACTAGAAGGAACTGTTTTCCTCCCTCTCTCCCCACTCTTTTCCCCCTTCTCCCCTCTTTCCCTTCCTTTCTTCCTTCCTTTTTTAAATCCCTCCGTCCCTCTCTCCCTCCTTTCCTCCCTTCCTTCATCCTCTCCTTACTTTCATTCTTTCCCCCTTCTCCCCTCCTTTGTACTATCTCTCCTGTATAGTTGGAATCTTTCTTGCCTAGTCTACTGGTAGTACAGGGCTACACCTGGCACATAAAACCAGTACTTGGGAGCAGAGATGGGAATGTAGTGTGGGGATTGAACTGAAATGTGCAAGACTTGTGTGCCACCATTTAGACTACATTTTCAGTATTAGAGGGAATCTTAGAGTTGACAAATCAGCTCAGCTGCACAACACTCTCAGCTGCATCCCATCCAAGGATACCTGTGGATTAATTTATGATAATAAGAAAGATTTTTGAAAGTTCAACCCCAAAACTGAACAAAAACTTGCCCTGGAGGTAAGTTGCTGAAACAAAACTGAATGCCTTGGAAGCAGAGAATACTGGGAGGAGCTCATGGAGTAGGGGGAGTGTGGAAAAATCAAAGAATTCTCAAGGATATATGTATATATTCTCTATTTCTCCCTATATATGTGTATATTAACATACACAGGCTCCTGGCACACAGAGGTAGGCTCATGGACTAGTGATAATTGTAAAATCAATGATTTCTCACAGGATATATACATATATTTTTCTCTCTATATATATGTAAATATGTATGTATGTATGTGTGTGTATGCCCTAGGCTCTAGTCCAGAGGTCCTCAAACTTTTAAAACAGGGGTTCAGTTCACTGTCCCTCAGACCATTGGAGGGCCAGACTATAGTAAAAACAAAAATTACAAACAAATTCCTATGCACACTGCATACATCTTATTTTGATGTGAAGAAACAAAACAGGAACAAATACAATATGTGGCTCACGGGCCGTAGTTTGAGGACCACTGCTCTAGTCACATAAAAGTGGGTTTCAGACTTAGCATTTTGTAGGGTCTATTCAATAATTTGCTATGTGGGCTGCTTTTCTTTGGACTCATTTCAGGCTCAGAAATGTAGGTCTGTTATTGGTTCAGTTTGTATACCTGGGTTGCCAAATCTCCCTACTAGTCTTCTGACATCTCAATTCTAACTGCTAAAGAGCACCCACTTGGCTTCAATCAGTTGTTTTGCCTGGGGGACAGTCCTTTATCCTAATAGACTTTTAAGATAAAGCATCAAGCTCTATACAATATTTTTGGAATTCTATTTCAGCACTGGTATTATGTGTGAGCTATTTTAAATGGATAGAATGCATACTTATATGCATGTGCTTACTTTCGTAACTTGCCACACACTCAGAATCATCTCTTTTTTAAATATATTTTTTATTTAAATCATAGTGACTTATATATCGTTCACAATTTTAACATTGAGTCAGGGGAATTCCCATCACCGAATTGTCCTCTCTCCACCTCCGTTCCCATCCTGCTTCCCATATCCTCCACCCTCACCCCAGGGGCTGCTAGAATGAGTGGTCCCCTCTGTGTCTAGTTTACTACTTAGTGATATTATAACTGTTTGGTCTTGGTACCTCCTTTACTTCTCCCTCTAATTGGGAGGCAGGACTAGATAGTTCAAGTTATCTCTTTTTGATGATATGCTGTTGCACTAAAAAGGGTCATGCATGTATACATAGGCTAGTTCTTTGTCACTCTCCAGTGCTTACTATAGAACTACCAGCTAAAAGAGGGTGAAAGTTATACACAAAGTAGCTATGTGTATAGGTTTTATTTGTTATCTGAAGCTGTATAACAAATCTTCCTCAAAATTAGCTGCTTAAGTATCATTGGGCACTTGCTAGTTCTGGGGAACTGCAGCTAGTTAGAACAGAGTTGAGTTCAGTCTCCATGTGACTAAAATTCAGGTATAGACTGGGATCAAGTTTCAAGTTCCAAAATTTCAGTTGAGATGACACCTCACTTCCTGGTCACCTCACAGGCAGTTTGAGGAGCTTTTTGGACATGGCAAATGCTTTCTCTGGAATGTAAGCTACAAACCAGTGTAAGTTATACCATTCTCTTAGATGCCTGGGTCATTTCTGTGGACTGTCCTGACTTCATACTTAATGTAGAGGCATGGAACCAGAAATGAGCACATTAGGCAGGAGATTTATCTTGGCATGAGCCCAGAATTCCTTCATGAGAGGTGGGATTGCTGTCCTGAACTGCCTTGGTCATGCCCCATTTTCAAGGTTGCTGTATTTTGAATATGTGTGTCCTGAGCGTCTGGCTGTCACTTAATCACTTGGATCCAATAGACCCCCTCACTAAAGCCTAAGGAAATCCTTGTACCTGGGATTTTTCAACAGCCCCGGAAATATTACTAGATAACTGAATCCAAGTGTTCTAGCTATTGTCACATCCTCTCTGTGACAGTACATAGACATTCACACAATGTCACCCTTACAATAACCCAATCCTCCTACTTCAATGGAGAACTGTGACTTCTCAAACCTTGGGAAGTGGGCAGTGCATTTTTCTTAGTCCTTGTTAACTATGAAAACTTTTTTGGGTGACAACATTTCACATGTTTTTTTTTCTTCAAAACCACTGTTGTGGGAGTCGTGCCTATTTGGTACTTGAACTTGGGGTGTTAGGCAGGCCCCCCACAGTGCTATTATCTGGTATCTCACACTTGTAAGACATGTGCTCTGCTTCTCAAATAACATCCTGGCCTTATTTCACATTTTTAATTTAGCTGACAGGGTAGTGAAAAATATTCTGCTTTTTCCCATATTGCACAAATGTTATCTTTAAAAAACCAAGCCAGAACTTTAGAATCTATTAAGTTTCATTTACGTATCTCTAGAAACAGGAGTTATCATTCACTTATGCATTAAGGAGTGACTGCTCACTTCAACTGCTGAGCATGGAGCCTTTTCTTAATTGCACAATGATGGGTTACAGTACAGGATATGAGCTGGACCTCTACTGAAATTCTAGTAGCTTCAGAAAAACACTTTTCCAAAGTGACTCTACAGTAGCATCGTAAGATTGAGAGGTATATCATCTGGGCTGATGGAATAATGGACTGTAACAAAGAGTCTTCTCAGAGCTGTGTTTCTGGGCTGATGAAAATGAAAAACCACAGAAAAGGGTTTCTCAGCTGCTTCCTCTTTTGCGCAAGATGCTGAAGAATTGGGAGAGTTGTAAAATTCTGCACAAAACTTTGGAGTATCTGCACAAGGAAACATTGGAACAGAGCAAACAGTGTCTTCCACAAAGGATAAACTTGTGCTCTGCTCTAGTTACCTACTGAATCTTAGACAGATTTCTGTCCCCTTGAAAGAGAATTTAAAATAACACTTTTGTAAGTGGGAACCATGGTTAGAAGTTGGTGGCCTGAGAATAAAGTTGACGAGTCCATTAACATCAATGAAAAAATAAAGATGATGCAGTGCCAAAGCTTGCCAGATCTTGGCAAACACTGGAGGCAACAGCATTTGCCATATAACTCAGAAATGATAGACCCTGCACAAATCCAGCCACTTAATTAATTCACTTTAGGATCACACAAACTATCTGGCTTCTGGAGAGGATCCCACAGCTCTAAAGCCTGCCCAGGGTGGACTCAGGGGCTACACAGCACATGTGGTTAGGAAAGCCAAGAGGCTGCAATGTCAAAGCTGTGTAGTATTCCACTGAGCTCATATATATGAGATGGCAGCTCCTGGCTAATCATAGGTTAGGATACAAAAGTCACCCACATAATGGGATAAACTACTCACCCAATAGATAAGGGACTAATACCAGATATACAAGGTTCTAATAGAACTTAACAAGAAAAAAAAATCTAACCACATCAAAAAATGGGGAGAAGAAATTAACACACGCTTCCTCAAAGAAGAAATACAAATGGCCAAAAGACACCTGAAAAAATGCTCCACATCACTAATTATCAGGGAAATGCAAATCAAAATAATAGTGAGGTATCATCTCAACCACAGAGACTGGCACACATCACCAAAGAACAAAAACAATCAGTGCTGGAGGAGATGTGGGAAGAAAGGAACTCTCATTCACTGCTGGTGGGAATGCCATCTAGTCTAGCCTTTATGGAAAACAATATGGAAATTCCTCAAAAGACTGGAAATTGAGTTCCCATATGATCCAGTTATACCACTCTTAGGAATATACCCTAAGAACACAAAAAATGAAATACAAAAATGTCTTCCTCACACCTATATTCATTGCAGCACTATTTACAATAGCCAGATTCTGGAAACAACCAAGATGTCCCTCAACATATGAATGGCTAAAGAAACTGTGGTACAAATACTGAATGAAATATTATACAGCCATCAGGAGAGATGAAGTCATGAAATTTTCCTTAACATGGATGGACATGGAAACTATTATGCTGAGTGAAATAAATCAGAGGAAGAGAGATAGATACAGAAAAGTCTCACTCATCTATGGGTTTTAAGTAAAATAAGACATTATTGTAATAATGCCAGAGACAATAGAGATTAGGGCCAGAAGGATGACTCATAATATGACACTCACCGCAAAGAGTGTTGAGTGCAGTTAGAGAAATAACTACCATGACAATATTGAGTGAGAGAAGTAGAATGCCAGTCTCGAATACAGATAGGGGTTTGGGGAGGATATGGGGCATATTGGTCTTGAGAATGTTGCATTGGTGGGGGATTTGTTCTTCTTATGACTGAAACCCAACTACAATCATGTTTGTAACCATGGTGCTTAAGTAAAAATATAAAAATAAAGAAGGGTGAGCAATGCTTCTAGCCTAGTCACACTGCCACCATTAAGGCTGTCCTTGTGGTGGATGTGTCTTCTTGCGTATGATCATGAAATTGTGATCATAATTGTGTGAGCTTCCTGTGAGAGAAAATTTTGAGTTGTTGGTTTCTTTCTTTCTTTTTCTTTCTTTCTTTCTTTCTTTCTTTCTTTCTTTCTTTCTTTCTTTCTTTCTTT